>APFE031270863.1:2584-55017 GCA_000404065.3 Pinus taeda | reverse complement strand
GAGAATGAACCGTCGGATCACTACATATCGTGACCGTCAGATTGTAAGTTACAAATGTACATAGTAAAGAAACACACTTTACCTAACTCTATACTAGACCAAGTTATACTTAACTATTCCTATGTGTCGGAATATCCTAACAAGGATTGGGTAAGCATCTAAAATTGATTTCGATACTCTTTGAGGATGTGGTAGGGCATCCAATAGGTAAGAGTAGTCTAAGAGGAAATTCCTTGAGGATGTGTCCTTCCAAGATAGGAATTGTCCTAAGAGGACATACCCTGTGAAGACCCGGGTGGGGTATGTGCCTTGAGAGACAATGGTGATGGTGTCTATCAGTCATTAGTCTTGCCAGCATTGTGATATGATCTTGTGGAGAGATAGAGTTATTATTCAAGGCCTTGCTATGTGACGATGCTGGTCGGTATGATGAGATGCTTTGGCATAAGCTAAGGAAGTAGCTTATGAGATGGCTTACCAATCTGAATCTTCTTATGATAATTCTTCCGTTTGAGAATGTCCAAGTACCTTGTATGGATTATGAATGCCTCCCTAGTTAAGAGGGATTGTTGAAATATGTAACTAGGTTCGGCCTTCATAATGACATATGTAATCATGATCTTATGTATTTGATGTAAAGAGAAAAATAAAATTATTATTGTCATTCTTGGGGCATGGGTTTCATGCTCAAGGTTATTTGATTTATAGGTCAAGCATGCATTGAGTGCTTCTAGGGTAACAAGTCATAAGAGTCATTGTCATGTATGGAAGACCCTTTTGGGTATGTTATATGTTGTAAAGAAGAATTTATTTAAAAAAATAGAGTCAAAGACCCTCCAAGACCTAAATGTGCAAGCAAAAGTCGACCTTCACATGAGACAAGTCGGTATAAGGTCAATGACAAGTCGGTCTACAAGATGTAACAAGAAGCCTATATATATCAGACTCAACCTCATTTGCAAAGTACATCAATCAAGTTTGTGGAAGCATAGAAAGAGCAAAGGATACCTAGCGAAGGGAAGGAGAATCTAAGGAAGAGGAAAGTGAAGTTTTAAGGATTGTGTTTGGGCTATACACCTCACACGTGCGAGATATTTAGGGCTACTTTCTGCTGCAGAAGTATCGAATTGGAGTCACACAAGGAAGCCGAGATTTGTCTCTATAGAAGTCTCCATTACAAGCTGAGTTTGCTAGGAGAAGAAACCATCCCAAGCGAAGGAGGAAAAGAGGGTAAAAACACCTTATTATTGAATTGCAGTCACACAAGGAAGCTAAGATTTGTCTCTAAAGAAGTCTCCATTGCAAGCCGAGTTTCCTAGGAGAAGAAACCATCCCAAGCGAAGGAGAAAAAGAGGGTAAAAACTCCTTAGTCTTCCACACGTGCAAAAACTAGGGTTTTTGCAGTAGCCGAAAATTGCAGTCCCAGTTGGGTCCAAAGTTGAGGTCGAAGTAGAGAGTTGTAGTAGTTGTGAAGCTGGATTGACTTGGGTTGACTTTGCTAAAAGAAAGATCCTCAAAGGAGAAGTTTGACATG
This sequence comes from Pinus taeda, assembly GCA_000404065.3. Taxonomy (NCBI): domain Eukaryota; kingdom Viridiplantae; phylum Streptophyta; class Pinopsida; order Pinales; family Pinaceae; genus Pinus; species Pinus taeda. The sequence continues at coordinate 53,483 of APFE031270863.1, read as the reverse complement.
GTCTTGGTCAAGGGTCATAGGTCTTGGAATTCATCATTTGAAGTTCTATAAGAAGAGAAGAGTTCTTGTGGGTTTTCCTCTCAAGAGGAGAGGTTTTGGTCCTGTCTAGTAGCCTATATCTTGTGTCCTCTTGTCTCATTGTTCTTTATGGTTTGGTAGTTGTTTGATGACAAGAACATAATAATAAATAAGTGAAAGAAGAAGCTAGTCAATTTAAGTTTAAAAGATGTCACAAGAAATTTTCAAAGTAAGAGAAATCACTTTATCTAGCTGCCCTAGATTTCTCAACAGTAGTAACTAGATGATATGCTTTTTCTTTACGGGAATGCAAACACACCTTGTTTTGGATTTTCAATTTTCGATACTAACCTTCCTGGATGTTCTTTTAAATGCTTGAAGTGATGTATTAAGCAATTCATTTCATATTTTAGACATTAAGCTCATAGTATATGATTATTGTCAGTTTTGTATTTGAATATTAAGTGTTTTGTGGCAAAAGATTCCAATCTGATTTACCTCTCAATCCTGTTTCTTTGTTGAAGGTGGGTTAGTTTCTTGAAGAAGGCTTTGTTAACGCTCAAATTAGCAGGGGTCCTAAGAGGGGATCCTGAAAGGACAACTACTAGGTCAAGGGCAACAATGGAGTGATGGCCCACTATCACCTCAGCTAAGGCTCCCTACTCTTTACGAACTTCCATCGATGTGAGGAAACTCGATATAAAAGGAATCAATAGATAAATGAGTCAATAAGAGGATAAGGAGTGATTCCTAAGGCTTATTCACAAGAGAGACTCAATTGTATGGTTTGCTTGCTTGAGAAGCAAGGTGTAAGGCTCTCTAGGAAGGGCCAAGGGGATTTCAAGGGCTAGGGTTTGCAGATAAGACTCATAGAGGAGATACCTAGTCCTAGAAATCCTTGTGAAAACTTGGCTTCCAAGTGGTCTTTGTGAAATTAGCTTCAATAAGTTATGGGACCACATGGGATTGCTGGAGTGGACCCAAGAGATTGTTGGAGTTCTAGTGACCTCCCATTCGAGTAGCTTCGCCCACTTCTTCAAGAAATCACGTCCTAGTTGGAGCCATATGTTCCCCACCATTTTGTGGGTAATATCCCAAGGAGAATTTTTTTCTCTGAGATGGCCCTCAGCCGACAACCAACAACCCCTTACAGCCATTAGCTAGCTCATTGTGCCATTTCTCTGCCACCTGAGGCAGCCATGTGGTCCCTTGCCCATCTGCCATGATTGTATGTTTGATGGTGGGCCTTTTGAAATTGAGTATTGTAGTTTGCTTATCATGCACACTTTTGGGCTAAGTCACCTGACACGGGGATTCGGGACACGTAGGATTCGAGATTCGTGGTGTTGGATTCAGACACGCTGACCCCCCGGAACAGGACACATTAGGACACTTATATATTATATATATATATATATATTAAAAATTAGATATTATCATATTTCTTACACAAATTTTAATTAATGATACAAATTTGTTGATTTCAAACATAGATCTTCATCTATAGCTATTAGCATGCAGAGTACATACAAAATTCAAATAAATGTCAGTGGTATTGGTCACGTAAATGATAAATCTATTAAAAATTTAAATCATGATTCATAATTCATAACTGAAAGACAACTTACAACTACAAGATAGTAAGATAAACACACTGACAATTGTAGTTTTCTCATTAAGTCATCAAATCAAAACGTGTTACATAGGTAGTGTTGGTGCAATGCCAATGGCAAATAGAAATAGAAAATATAAAACAACTACAGGTATACAAGCCTCAAGGCATCAATCAGCGTCAGAATCAGCATCACTGTCCCCGTCATCATGGACCCCACTGCTCTCCTCTGCAGCCTCCTCCTCCCCTGTATCCATAGTCGCCTCTACATCTGTTGGTATGGAGGTTGACCCCTCGAAGTCATCAAATCTAACAGGCTCTAGCACTGGATCATTGAGATCCATGTTGGCCAATGCCAACTCAACAGTGGTGTCCAGACCCATATCATTAGGAACAGTGTTACTTGGGAGTGGGAGCGAAAGCAGGGAGCAGGAGCGAAAACGGGAGCGGGAGCGACATATTCAGAAGCTCTTGGTTTGGTGCTCTTGATTAAATACGAGTTCCATACCCTAATACATGACAAAATTCAATGGAAACATTGCAATCCCCCAATCTTAAAATCTTGAAAAACTGATAAGTCTGCTGGATTTTGAATGAAATCTAAAATTCTACTTTCTCCATATGAAATCCAATGAGGCCGGAACCACTCTCAAACATCCTGAGTCATTTCATGGTAATGTTAAAAATTTAAGTAAAAGGATGAAAATGAAGATTAAGGAGAATGTCACTTTTACTTTAATAGTGAATAGCATATCAATATTAGGGCCTAGACTTGATCATGAAGCTGCCAAAATGCTCTACTCCTTGCTGCAACAGCACAAATCACTTGCCAAATGAAAATATTAATGAGCAAACATGCCCTTTTCTTTCCCGCACTGAGCTTAGCGAGTCCTGGAAACCGGACACGTGTCCTAAAATCGCGACACGCCCCTGAAAATCGCGACACGCCCTCGGACACGACGTGTCCTGTGATTTGGACACGAATCCGAACCGAATCGTGTCGGATTCGCCGGATTCGGGATTCGCAGGGGGTTTAGGACGAATCCGGTGACTTAGCTTTTGGGCATGGATTAATGAGGGGATTTGGTGGAAAGGATGGGTTAGGTCTGTGCCTTTGTCCCCTAGACTCCTTTTAGGAATTAACCTTGGGTTCTAGTCCTGTGGGATCTATTTTACTGATCATTTGGTTTCAGGGATGGTATTTCATAGGAAACCCCAATTTTGGTTGTGTGGTCCCGCTCCCTTATCCGCTTATATTGCCATCTTTCCATTTATTATTACCCCATCTATCATTTCTCCCACTTAGGTCCACATCCCTCCATCGGACCCACATAGGGTTAGCTCGCCCCTTCCCCTTGCCCACACCTTGGGTCATGGCTTGGGATGAAGCCCAGAGGTTGATGAACTGAAAAGAAAGTTAAAAGCATATATGGCCACACTCAACAGGAAAAGTACCACAAAAAACAAAAGATGGTCGGGACAAAAGCATTTAGCACGCGGGCAAAAGCCAATACATGAGCTCTACCCCATTATCATGGCCATCACCTTGGTTACTACAGGTTCTATGAGCCTCCCTCATCATATAGGAACCCATGATTGTCCCAACCCCTGGTGGGCAATGAACTGCCCCACCTTAAAAGGGAGAATTCACTGCTATATCTTATACATCATGCTCTAACCCCTTGAGCCCCGAGCAGTTAATCAAAGAAAATCATAAAAAGGAAAAAGGCATTATAAACCCAAGTGTGGGCTTCCCTCTTATTAGCTACCCTTGTACCCTAGCATGTGACCCAAGGCTGCCCCTTCTCATTCCCTACTTCATTCACCTATTTGTCACATGCCACCACCTCTTGAAGGATGTACCTTGATTGTATTATCCCCTTTAGAAGTAGAAACCACCTAATAGGATTATTGGCTAATCCCATTTGGAGTTTAGGAGACATTGGCACATCCTGAAGCCCATTATGAAGGACAGGCCATTATGAAGTCCCCAGCTGTGGTCCATGATCAGATAAGCACATTTACTCGATTTCTCTAATGACATGTTGTACTGGAAGGCTAGGGGATGCATTGGATCTTATGCAGGATTGTAGATGGTTTCCATCTTGGGTTCGGTCTCCCTATACGGGGTCCTAATCCTACAGAGGACTACATTGACACATGTAGGGTGAGCACTGAGAGCCATGGGCCTCCACAACAACAAATTACAATCCATGGATCCCCATAGCCATTCAGAGATTGCACGTGGTTAACTTATGTGACGGGGAGGATGCACTTGATCCATCATGCCCAGCTGGCTCCAGATCCACACCATACACTTGGTAGATGATCCAAGACTTCCATGATGATGTGGCATCACCTACACCATCATCCTAGCCCTTGAGGGCAACCTATAGGTATCTTCAATTTGTTGGAGACCCATGAGGACACTTACGTGTCCTCAGATGTCATTTGGAGCACCACAGGTTATTACAAGGGGCCAGCCCCTTGCCCACTGCTTTTGAGGGTCCTCTTCATTATGGCTTCCGTGGACCTCATCAGGCCTCTTAGAGGGCCCTACGACATGCATGGATTATTATTTGACCTCTTGAGAGGCTTATATTTTCATTTATGAGCTAGTTTGGTGGTCTTGTCACCAAAAATTGTATTATTAGAACATTATTTTATTTTTGAGGCTTATGTAGGGCAAGGAGGCTAATTCTAACTCCTAAGTTGTGTATAAATACAAGTGAAGTGATATCATTTCTCATCACCACTTTGGATTGGATCTCTCTCTTCTTTAGAGAATTTCACACTTTTTTTGGAGGATGAATTGGAGCTTTTATGGATGAATTTTGATGTATGGTTGTTGGTCTATCTTCTCTTGGAGGTTCTCCATTGTCATTTGTGAATGGTTGGATATACTCTACTGCATGTAAGTAAGAAATTTTGATGTTATTCTTGTTACTTTTGTCATATATGCTAGATTGGGATTTTCGTTGTTTTAGGGCTAATTGCTGCATGTAGCTATTGCTTAATATTGTGGGATTGCCTCTATTATAACGTTTTCTCCATGTATGGGCCACGTAGTGTGAGAAAAATCTCCTAAGGATAAAATTTGTCCTTGATAAGCCATTCCTTTTGTGCATTTGAAGTATAAAAGCTGCAAGATTGCTTTCACTTGACCTAGAGGGTTTGTGAAGTAATTTTGAGGCCTCCTTGACTGGGAACCAAGAACTCTTACACATAATCAACATAGACTCCAATCTCGCAAGGATTAAGGTAGATCCCTTGATCTACCAAGGGTGGTCACTGAAACTCTTATTATTTCACCTTCTCCCAAGTCTAGCCACATTGGGGTTCCTGGGGCATCAATTTCCCGACAATCTAGTTGCTGAAAAAATTCGATCTCCTAGGGTCTCCTGTGATGTCCTTTCCTCTAGCCCTCCTCCAAATTTGAAGACATTCTGACGGTGGAATTGGGAGAAGAGCCAAGCCCTAGTTCAAGGACCAAAACTTGCCCTGCAATCCCCAAGGCTAGCACTTCCCATGGTCAAACTGACATCTTTGAGTAATTATATTTTCTTTGATCCTCTCCCTACCTTGGCCAGGGTAAGAATACCATTTGTTGCTACATTCCTTCCTCATACTCTACACTGGGTCCACTTGGCCCCTTGTGGTCCCACTCCTTTGAAAGACCATTCTTCAAGAACCATCCGGGATACCAATTCTAACAAAGATTTTAGGGATTGGGAAACTCCTTCACATGTCTTATCCTATAAACCTAACCTTCAAAATCCTCTTTCTTTTCCTAGAAGTACATAATACCTTGCTTAGAAAGCAAGCAATCTCCATCCTCCAAAACCTTCTAGGAAAGGGTCTGGGTCACTCATATCCATTGACTTATCATTCATTAGTGACTCCATACATATTGGGTCTTCTCCCATCGGTGAATGTCTGTAAATAGAAAGGAGCCTTAGCTAAGGTGATAGTGGGCTAAGACTCCATTTGTTGCCCTTGGCCTAGCATTTTCCCTTTAGGAATTACCCTTAGGTCTCCTGCTAGCTTGAGTGGTAACAAGTCGGACACATAAAATTTGGGCAACGACAACGTAATGGAGTGCTCGCGTAGAAGCTAGGATACTTCTTCCCTTTTAATATCAAACCATACTTTACAATTATATTTGGATAGACGAGCCAAGGCAAGCTGGAATATTTCCCTTCTAGAATCAAACTATACTCTATGATTATATTTCGGTGGTAGGACATTACATTGTCGGCGATATTATTTGTTGACATTACGATTTGTCCTGTTGACGTCTGCCTTTGGGACGAATTTTCAATTGGAATTGGTTAAGCTTTCTCAATGGTAAATTCAATAAATGCTGTTGACACCTGAACTGTAATTATTTCTGCTAATTGGTTACTTGTAAATTCAAGGATATAATTTATACTGGAATTGCTTATTAGGAAGAAATTGTGAATTAAATCTGGTTGTGCAAGAAATCCTAGGGCAAAAATTACCCTAGCACTTTACAAAAATTTAAGAAGACTGATTTGAGTTTTGTTTACAGGATTGAGAGTAAGTTGCCCCACATATCTAAGATGTTTGTTCGAACTAGGAAGAGAGCCTATGAGATGAATAGAAATGTCCTTGATTTTGATTTTGATGATTTTTGCATGTATCTGGTCAAAGAGGAAGGTAGGTTGATTTATGAAGGAAAACCTAAAAGGTGTCTTCCATATCTAGTGAGAGGCAATCTTTACCACAGGAATTTTTGGAATCCAAGAAAGTACTTTAGGACCCGTTATGCAGGGTACAAAAAGGAGTTTATGAATGAAAATAATATTTCCAAACTGGAAGCATGATGATAACTCTAGCACGAATGATAGCTTTTGTAAGAAATATGCAAGTCAAAATAATTCAGTTGTACAATGAAAGAACAAGTACGTTTACCACTAATGCAATGAGGAAGGGCACACCACTGGTACATTATACAAGAGTATTGAAGATGCCAAGAATGAATATAATGAAGATCAAACACAACAAAGTGAAAAGCAACAATGGGGAGACCTTTCCTGCTAGTTCTTATCCACCCTTTGTTGACAATTCTTCTTCTTTTAACCCTTACAGTCCTACAGAAACCCCCTCAGCCGAGTATTTTGGTTATGTTGATGATGATGATTTGATTGCTTCTAATGAGATAATAGTTTGGATGTCAATAATTCTATTGATGATTCAGCTTTAGCTAATTTTAGTGTTGAGTTGGTTAATTTTTCCTTCTAATGAAGTGGTTGGGGATGCTTTTTCTTCAAATGTGAAAACTTTTAATGATTGTTGTGTTCTAATGAAGCAAGCAACAATAAGAATTACTCAGGTGAGTTGCAAAAATCATTGAGGTTGCAGGTAATCCTTTTGCCCAAGAACTAGAGTGCTGGTTGCAAAAGATCTAGTGAGTTATCAGAAAGCTAAACAATTTTTGGCTAGCTGGAAATTGAATATCAGATTTTTAGGTGAAACATCAATATATTTATATGCTCTAGAAAATTTCAGAATTATGTTAGTGTAATTAATATTGGCTTGAAATTAAATAAAATAGTGTTCCATAGGGACGAGTCCCCCAGGGTTGGGGACGCGCTCCCCCACGCTCCCAGGACGGGGAAACTCCTAGGGAAATGTTTCCCGAGTTTCCCGCACATCCCCTTTTTGGGGAAACTCAAGGAAACTCAAAGGGGCCTTTTTTCTGGCGATGAAATGCGACTCCTTTGCAGGGGGGGATGGGTGGACGCAAGGGGGATGCAAGGGGAACTTAGGGGGACACATATGTATCCCCCCCTTTTTTGTCTAATAATTTTTATAAACATTAAAAATTAAAAAAAAATAGAAATTTAAATAAAATAATTGCTTTTCATTGTTCTAGTTTTGAACTTTTGACTTTGATACTAATGAATGAGTCCTTGACTCTTTTATTATTGATTAATATTATTTAGTAGTTTTTGAGAAATTTACTGGTATTTTCACTACTTTCTATGTTTACTTTAGTTTAGTATTCTATGGCTATTTTAGACTTAAACATAATGTCATTGTCATATGATCAATTTACTTTTCATAGTTTTCGATGTGCATTGCATAATTTCAATTATCAAATGATGAATTTAATTTACATGTATTTTGCATCATGCCAAATGATGAATTTAAATGGAACATTGCATAATGTCAAATGATGGTTTCAATTTAGTAATTTACTTTCTATGTTTACTTTAGTTTAGTATTCTATGGCTATTTTAGACTTAAACATAATGTCATTGTCATATGATCAATTTACTTTTCATAGTTTTCGATGTGCATTGCATAATTTCAGTTATCAAATGATGAATTTAATTTACATGTGTATTGCATCATGCCAAATGATGAATTTAAATGGAACATTGCATAATGTCAAATGATTGTTTCAATTTAGTAATTTACTTTTAGATTTAGTATTTACATTGCAGAAATGTCAAATGATAATTCATAAATGATAATAGTCTAATAAGAAATGATGATCATATTTAGTCTTTACATGTACATTTCCTAATTACTAAGATTTTATATTTAGTTATTGACATATCTTTGGGATTTTATTTTTTAGTTTTATATATTAAATTTTTAATAATTTATAATGATTAGGAATTTGACATCCCCCCGTTTCACCGAAATTTCCCTAAATTTTGGGGTTGCTTATATATGCCCCCTTCAGTGTATCCTCGCTCTTGTGTGTCAGACCAGGGGTTACAAAGACATAAAGGTTAAAAAAAGGAGCTGGCTCTGATACCATGTCAAGCCAGGCAGTAACTCCATAAGGCAAAAATGATTCGACTGACTTATTCCTTCATGTAGGTCTTCATTATATACATGAGGGAGAGACTGTTTAGTTCGTCTCCCTCATGTATATAATGAAGACCTACATGAAGGAATAAGTCAGTCGAATCATTTTTGCCTTATGGAGTTACTCCCTGGCCTGACATTGTGCTTCCCCATCCTAGAAACTCCGTGGAACATTGAAATAAAATTACTCTAAAAATTAAAAATATTGCTTTTAAAACAATTTAGATTAATATGCAAAGTTGTAGAGTGAGATAACTTACTTATATGACCATAGAAATTGTTGTAGATGGCTATAAATTGAAGATTTTATGAAGTACAACCTTGTAAGCCTGTAGATCTGCAACATAGATGTCTAGATACAAGTGTAAAATGGTGTGTGATAAAAACTTGTATAAAACCTTGACTAGATATAATAATTATGGCACATATTCTCAAGATGTTAGCTTGCTAAAATCATGTAATAGTAAAATCCAACACGCAAATTTCCCAATCTAATTGCAAGAAATAAAACTAAATGTGGATTTTGAAATTTAAAATGATTGTTGCGATATACATGTGCCCCTTTAGAGGCTTATCTCTTGCCGGAGTGTGAAGTAACTATCTTCTTAAGTTGCTATTATGGCTTTGATTGAGGGAGTGAGTTTGTTTTTTTTAAGAAATTGCCCTCACTTTTGCTTAATTTTATTTGAATACTTTTGAATCTCCTTAGGAGCGACCTTTCATTCGAATGACATCTCCAACCTTTGTCCCTTATGTGTGGAAAAATACAAAATCCGGAAGAATATGAAGTTTTCTTCTGAAAAAGTTCAATAGCTTGGATTGACCTTACCTGCGAATCAAAATAAAACAAGTGGAGTTTTCCCCTAATTATTCTTCTCAACATAATTATGTAGTTCTTCAATCCCAGGAGCATTAGTCTTGGAATAATTTTATTTATCATTCAAAGGAATTATAATTAAAATGTCCCAATCAAATAACAAGAGAAAAAATAGAAACAAGATCCACTCCACCAAGGGACAAAAATTACACAAGATTTGGAATAAAATGAGCTCTTTATTGTGATAACAGTTGTCTCAAATGAATAACAACCACCTTACAACGAGGAGAGCCTAGCCTTTTATAGAAAAATTTAAAACAACTAGCTAGTGAATAGTTTGACTTTTCCTCATTAAAATATTGACTAGTCATCCATATGTTGGAGACCGAGTAAATTAATTCATAAAATATTACAATATAGTTTTTAATTTACCCACTAGGGTGTCGACTTGGTCAAATTTCCACAATTAAACTCAATATTCCCTTTGCTCATGGTCCGTTGTTCAACTCGCTGGTCCACTGAGTCTCCAATGGTTAGTTATACCCTCTAATAGCTAGTTGACTTCACCAACAACTATTTTTGACTTGACTTTTTTCCTTTAGTGATTTGATTTAGCCACATAGAAGGTGGATCTCTAATGCCCTTGACTTACTGACTATTTCGACACTTTGGTATGTTGAAGCTAGGTTGGATTTGGGTATCTCTTGGAAAGCCACATCAGCACATACTTGCCACGTCATCATACCTCGTGCTGGAGCTCTAATGCCCTTTGGAATTTAAAGAAACCAAGACATGGGTTTTGTTCCTCTCATTTTGTAGACCAATTTTGACATATTACATGTCAATTTTTGTCAAGATTTGCCCTTGTTATGCCTCTTGGAAACCTATCCTACCACGCCATCACGCCCAAGTGGATGTTTTCTAATTTTCTTGAGGATTTGTTCCTCCCATTAAGTAGACCACTTTTGACGTAATGCATGTCACAAACAACCTAATGTTGCCCTTGTTCTATCACTTGGACATTTGTTTTGACTTGTTGACCAAGTTTGACCAAGCTGTAACAAGCCAGTAGATACTGTGATCGGGAACATTCCACATGGGATGGAATCCTCTCATCATGCTTTACAATATGAGACTAGATTGAGTTTTTGAACACCTGGACCATTTTGCATTGAGAACCTTGAATTGCTTGGGGAAACGTGAAAGTTGTCATATGAGACAACTATGCTGTGAGAGCTGTCATGAGGAAAATACTGCATCAAGGCCAGGGTCACCTACACACTCAATAAGACTCTAACCATGTGGAATGGCATAGAAGCACCTTGACTTGGGCTGGACTAGTCCATACACCAATGATCACCACAAAAAATGCAGGCTCCCATAAAACCATGAGTTCTCAAGAGAGCCCACCAAAGGCCCTTCAATCTGGTTAGGGATGAGAATGCTTAGTGAAGCTTTCAAGGGACAAAGCATGGTCTGACCAAACTATTCAATACACGCTCAAATTGACATGACACGTGTCTAGGATGCCTAATACAGGGCCTCAGTTTTTACATGGCTTCTAACTTGTGACCTTGGGCTTACAATGGTGGTGAATGTTGCACTTGAAATAATGTATGTACTCCTGCCCCCTGCTGACAAGAGGGGTAATGATTGGCTCCAACTGCGAGACACATGCTCTTCTTGGGAGAATGTGATAACCTTAGAATCTTCTACCTTTCACTTGAAAGTTCGATAATAAAACCTCAGTCTCTAAGAGAGAATCAGACTGAATTCCTATCCCTTACTAATATAGCAATAAAACTAAAATGAAAAGACAACTAACCTATAAAATGAAATAACATCTATAGAAATAGGACAAGGCAAACTATATAACTATCTAAAACCTGTAATTAAATAAAAACAAATTAATAAAATGAAATTACACAAGCACAAATTGAAATTACAAAATTTATAATATAATCTAATGTTCGTACTAAAGAGCTTATTCATCCTTTCCTACCCTAATCTCGGAGACTAAATCATGTTAGATAAAATCATACAACCAATGCAACCAACAAATTAATTCATCATTACCTTTGGTTTTTCCTTTATGGTTGGTTGCTAAGCAAAAGAGTGAAATATCAAACCCGTAACGAATGTATGTTGGAAACTCATTTCATGGCTTGGGTAACCTTTGCAAGGAAATCTTCATCATGCATAAGGGGATCAAAGAAAAGCCAAAATTTATATGCACTAATGTATGCTTCCTCTATCCACTGATGGATAGGACTAAGATAACAATATTCTTTAGTGCGTGTATAAGGCATTTCATCAATGTTTCTCACTATATGTGTAAGAAATGACGGTTTTGATGGTGTTTCCAACTGGATCCTTTGCATAGAATGTTGCCCTTCTTGGCTGCCCAAAATCCCGTTATACACACAAATGAAAATTCATAGAAATTGAAAATACATTTAACTGACAACTTATAGTTAACTACATTGAATAGGGAGATTGAGAACTCCTATGATATGTTTGATGTTGAATACATTGTGGCTTGCTTACCACTGCAACGTTCGGGTCATTCCTGTCAAGTGGATCTTTATAGTATATACACTTGAGAGCTACATGCCGAGGCTATCCACTGATGAAAAGTTTCTGTTGGATCACACATGTAAATGTCCCCTTTATGTACTTGTGCATATGTTTTCTCCTATATGAGTTGATATGATTGCTCATAATCAATGGGGTAACTTGGTTGCTCATGCAACCAAAGTTCTGTAATCTAGCATCCCACAGTGTTTGTCATATATGGGATCACCTTTGAAGAGGAAATGACTCAAGTCCCATTTACATCTTGTCAATCTCAAGGAATGCATCACTATTTTTAGATTCGTCATGGCTCCCATCCTCTTCAAAAGTAGGCCTATTTATTGAATCCTCTTCCTCTAAGTCATTAGTAGATGGATCACGAAGATCAATTGCTTGGAAAGGGAGGTAACTTGTTGAGCTAGTGTTTTCATTTGCAGGAGGGCGTGTGGGTTCTTGAATTATGATGTCATCAAGGATCTCCTTATCTGTTTTTTCTTCACATATTTGTTGATTCTTGTTGGAAGGACAAGGAGATTCTTCTTCTTTGCTTTCCGCTTCAGAGTCTTTATCCTCTTTATTTGTGCAAGTAGAAGTGTCTTCTTTTAATTCCACTACTTTGTCCTCTTCAATGAGGTGTGGCTCCACCGTTGTTCTCTTGTTGAAGTGAGGCACTCAAATCTATAGTAGGGTTTTCTTTGTCATTCAAATTCAATTAATCTGAGTCCTTGAAGTTAAATGAACCATTCTTTGTCTTGATGTGTTTTCTTCAAGTTCTCTTCATTGATTTCTTCATTCTGGGAATGGAGACAGATAGTTTCCTGGTTTCTTTCTTTAACAATATCTCCCTTACTACTTGCCTCATGCATTTCTTGGATCATTGTCAAACAAGTTGTCCATGCATTCTCATTCTCTGCGTCATGCAATAGCTATTCAAGGGAGGGAGGAGAAGGTTGAGCCTATTCATAGAAATCTTTACTATCTTTTGCATAGAAGGCTCATCATATTGTGCTTTGACATAGTTTGTCAAGAAATTGAGTGCATCCGCTTTCCACCCTATTTCCATAACAAAAATCATTGGAAGGATGCTCACCAAATTCTATGACCAAGTCATTAACATTTTCTTGCATTCTCCTTTGTATATCAATGCAGACATAAATGTCTTCAACCTCCTCATGCCCATGTATCCGCTGGTCTGTAATGTACTAGGGTAATTTTGCCCTAGGTTTTCTTGCACATTTAGGGTTTTATTCACAATTTTCTTTCCAATTTGCAAAATAAACAATTCCAATACAGAATATGACTTTAGTATTCATAGTAACAATATAGTAGAGTATTACAGTTCAGCCAAACAAATAGTACTAATTGCATTTACTGTTTAAAAAGTCAACCAGTCCAACACAAACTTTTAGTTCCCGAGGTCTAGAATTCAACAGGAGAAACTAATGAATCAGTCAATACAGCAACACTTCGAAAACAGTCTAATTATACTAAACTAATTTCCCTACCCAAGCAATTCAAGACCCAAGCAGTCCTCAGTGCACCTTGACCAGGGATTTTGTTGCCTAAAGTACAAATTTCAGCCCCTGTGGCTCTGTTACAGATTCGTTCACGATTGCGTTTGTACCAGATTGGTGTAACATTCATTGTTCTACAATGAGGGTTTTGATGGTTCGTTCAGCTGCCAAGTAGGTATTAGCCCACAACGGGGGTCTCTGATCCTTCTGTCTAGCTTCCAAAATTCTATTCCCAGCTACAACAAGGGTATTTGAATCCTTCATTACACTTCTGCCCATAGTAAGAGCCTAAGAACAACTTCGGTCCTCTCAGAAACCCTAGAAGAGAAACTATTGAAACCCTAGGCATGATCCGCTCTTTCAGAGAAGGCAATTCCTTGCTACAGGAAGCCCATGCGAGTTCATGTAATAGCTTAGGCTTTTCAAAGTGTAATCTCCAGCTACAGGATGCCTTGCGAAGTTGCCTCATAATCCAAAGTGCACAAAATTTCATTCAAATCCAAAAAAATACCCACCGAAATTCCTGTCTTGTCTCCAAAGCATAAAACAAACTGTCACAGAGCTGCTACAAATTTCGTTGCCTGTAATAGAATGGTTTCCTGTGGCCAAAACAAGAGACAAACAAGAATAAACTTTGCTACCTTTCCAGAGGGTACCCCTGTGCTAGAACATAATGAAGAAAAGATAGAAATGTGTCAACTAGGGTGGAATCTTTCACCAACGAAATTGACAAGGGGAAAGGGGTCTTAAAATCGTCAGAGCAAATGCTCAAAAAAACAAATGAGATGATCCACAATGATGCTCCAAAATGAATTCAACCCTAGAGGGGTCTCTTCTTCTTAATTGATTAAGTAAATTTTACTCCAAACCCCAATTTTGGCTTTTTTTGCCCAGCCGCCCCAAAAATTTCCCAACATAAGATATTTTGGGGTTTTCTCCTTTATCCAGGACTATAACCTACAAGGGTCGATAGGATACTCCGTCTCTTAGGAAATTAATTTTGGGGGAACATTACAGCCCCCCCTTTCCAAGGGCCGACATTGCTTGTCTTGAAGCAATGGCAAGTTCTGCTGCTGCCCCCTTTGTCTCCCTTTTTCAACTTAATGCTCATTTTCATCCTTTTCTTATAAAATTGGAAACAAACTCATTTTTCATCATCATAACCATTAAAATCAACATCTTTTGTAGATTGTTTGTCCAATCCATGCTCAGTGCTTCCAGGAGTTTCTTTGTTGGTGACAGTACCTTTCACACAAGCATCAGTAGTCACAACATTTGCATCATCAACAACAGGGTCCCTATTCACACTTTTGGCTAGATGTTGATCCCTGGATGAGGAACCTACAAAGTTAGGACTTTCATAATTTGTTTCAGGATCATCTGAGTTGCATTTGTGACTAGTGCCCTCAGTTGCTTCTGAGTTATCTTCTGCAGGTTCCATCTCTTGCTTACTGTCAGTTTTATCAAACATATCTTCATGGTCATCAATCAGAGTATTTTCCAACTGACTGTCACTTGGCAAGGGGGGTTTTGTTGCCACAAGGAAAACTGGAGGTTTCACTATGAAGTTTTTGACATCTTGTGCATCCACAGCAAAAACATTAGTAACTGATTCAAAAGTTCCTCTTGAAGGGGCCATGGACGGATTTAGTTCCCTTTTAGATACCCATTCTTTTGTCAGTGAAACACTGTTATGGTTGAGAATGGCATTTGGTTGAATACTAAGAGAAGTGTCAAGTTCAAAATCTTTTTCAAGAGCTAGGCCTTCTGAAAAATTCAGGGCATTGTGATCTAGGTCTGCCTGTGAAAACTTGCTCAGCATATCTTGTCTGTGAAAACTGCTCAACATTGTTTGTTCAGACTTTCCACTAGCATGCTTAGCCTCTAGAGCTAATATGCATACATTGCCGTCCCAATGCGACCTAACAACCAAACTAATTGTAATTCTAGAATCCTGCACCTATCAGAGTATATGCACAATGCAACTATGCCCAGTACGGTTTGTAATTATCATCTGCCATTGTCCATTTGCCATTCCCACTGAGTCTAGTCGAAACTTGATCTCACATTCTCCAACTGCTAGCCAGTGCATATGAAGACCAAGCATCTCGTGCATCTGGTAAGTTGAATCATGTAGAAGCTCAACAATTGCAACATCTTCCTTTCCATGGGTTATCTCTGCTTTCTTGGAATTAGTGATGAGATCACTTAATTCTTATGTACCCAATACGCAAAGGGATATGTGCACATGATCAGATTTGGCCAATTGCATCATGGGCATGCCGTTCTAATTCTTCTAAAACTGCCATCAAGGATTTTACGACACTATTGCCAGTTATTGATGGAGTTAACCATTTTTTCATCAACAGATTTAAGCTGCGTGACAAGGATACAAAGAAGTATTCTGCGGATAGTTGGCTTGTCAATGACTGTATACATGTGCCCATGCCAATCTAGTTTGTCCAATTCAAGGAAATTGGACAGAGGTGGCTTCCCATGGTGGAGTAAAGGTTCTTCTTCATAATTTTGATTTACAGAGGACCAGTGAAAGCAATGTTGCATGGGTGCACGACCTTCATCTCTCTGTATAAGGCAACTTATCATATCAATGCCTATGACTCAGAAGCTTGATCCCAGTTTTTCCTCCTTCGTTTCGCCTTTGACTCATCATCTTCTTTATCTGCATTATCTGCCCTGCTGGCTTGATCACCATCTTCACCATCAACACTTAAACTAGATGAATGTCTAATATTCCTTTGTCGAACATCATATTCCCTAGCAGATGTTGAGGGATAATGCAATATTCGATTTTACTCCATGTCTTCCCCTTAGATATCCAGGAAAAAACTGAATAGATCCATTAGTTTTATGATCCATATTTTCACTCTTATCGCAAACCCACATCTTACATATATCCCATCCTAATCAGAGAGATGTGGCTGTTCAGCATTAGACATATGTTTACTAGATTGGGGTTTTCGATTATGATTGTGATCACCTTTGTAAACAATTTCAGTCATGCCAATCATGGGATCATTCAACCTTTTTCTTTACAAGACACTTAGGACGGGTACATTTATAATAGCTGCGAGGGTACTCACCACCCTTAACCTGTTTTTGTCCATACTTGTGCCAATTCTAGCCATCATCACAAGACCTTTCTGAAACAGGATGAATTGGTGGTAAAGATCTCTGATTGGGTTCAGTAGATTGTGAAACCAGTTTAGGACACCCAGTTGTTTTATTTGTTTTTGTTTGTGCTAGCATCTTCTGTTGACGTGAAACTCCATAAGTATCTCCATCAACTCCTGCAATATATCCATTCGAAGTGGCATTGTTGCTGTACTTGTTGAAGACATCAAAGGTCGGTAAGATGATGCTTGAACTTGCATTTGTGGAAAGCTCTGGGTCTGTGCTTGTGCCTGAACCTGTACCAATATTTGCTGATGAGATATACCAACAGAAGAGTCATTGCCTAATGTACCACTTTCATTGTCAAGATGCTTCCCTAATTTCATGTCATTTTCACAATCAAGGGGTGCACTGGCTCTGGCAGTTACAGTGGATATTTCATCTTGCAGTTGATGGCTGGACAATCCATCACTATCTTCATCCCCTTAAAATAATTTTGGCTGATTGCATACCTTCTCTTTAGAAGGATACAAATGTGCCCAAGCTTATGCCTCCTCTGTTTTAGTCTTTCTTGTACTTTGTTTCGCGGGCATGGGCTTATGATCAATATCGCTTAATTTGTTTTTCTTGCAGCTAGTCCAAAAATCATTACATTTACTTGCTTTCCGTTGTGTGCCCTCATTCTTTAATTTAGGTGTTTGATCAATCCTGAAAGTCACAGTTGTGGCAACCATTATATTCTGCTGAGGGGGTTGCCCAAAGGTGCCCTGTCGAAAAATGAGAATTGATATGCCACCGAAACCCCCAAAAGCAGCTGGTTGTGCCCGATCAAAATTGCCAAAAGAAAATACACCCTGTGTTTGGGCATGATTTGGTGATTGAAGAAAAGAAACTGCACCCTGTGTCTGGGCATGATTTGGTGACTGAAGGAAAGAAACTGCACCCTGTGTCTGGGCATGATTTGGTGATTGAAGGCCTTTGAACAGGGAAGGAGTTGATTGTGCAAGGCGTGTTGGCTTGCTATGCGACAAGATTTTTGGCACTGTTGGTAATATCGGCGATATTCGAAAATATCGCGATATTTTCGGCAAAACGATATATCGCCGAGAAAATATCGCGATATTTTCTATTTTGAAAATATCGCGATATTTTCAAAATATCGGCAAATATCGGAAAATATCGGCAAAATAATGGCTATATTTAAAAATTTGAAAAAATTATTTTATATGCTTGCCGATATTTGCTGATATTTTGCCGATATTTTTGCCGATATTGCCGATAAGATATTTTCTGGACCCTCGCCGATATTTTCCCGACACCGATATTATCAACACTGATTTTTGGTGTGCTGCTAGAGAACCGGTTGCTCCCAAAAGGAGTGTTTTGACCAAATTTTGGTGTTACTGTTGAAGAATGATTCGTTCCAAATTATTAAGTACTTCTAAGGGGTGTGCTTTTATCATTAGGTTTGGAAGATTGATCTCTTTTTTTCTTTGCCTCCAACTTCTTTAATTCCTCAAAAGCCCTTCTGTTCCAATACTGCAATTTTTTCATGGTTTTCGCATGTTGCTTTTCCAACTTCTGCCAAGGTTTTGCATACTCCTTACCAGGTATTGTTTCCCATGGTTCCATCATTAAGCATCCTCCAGGCTGGCAGGAGAGCCAACTTTGATATCACTGTAATGTACTAGGTTAATTTTTCCCTAGGTTTTCTTGCACATTGAGGGTTTTATTCACAATTTTCTTTCCAATTTCAAAATAAACAATTCCGGTACAGAATACGGCTTTAGTATCCACAGTAACAATATAGTAGAGTATTACAGTTCAGCCAAACAAATAGTACTTATTGCAGTACTGTACAAATAAGTCAACCAGTCCAGCACAAACTTTTAGTTCCCAAGGTGTATAATTCAACAGGAGAAACTAATGAATCCGTCAATTCAACAACACTTCGAAAACAATCTAATTATACTAAACTAATTTCCCTAGCTTGCCTTAGTTTTGAGCCTTCCGTTCTATCCAATTCACTGCAAGGTTAAGGTCTGTTGCAATTCAAGACCCATGCAGTCCTGAACACACCTCAATCAGGGATTATGTTGCCTTAGGTCTAGAATGTAGTCCCCTGTGGCTCTGTTACATATTCGTTCAGGATAGCGTTTGTACCAGAGTGGTGTGACGTTCACTGTTCTACTACAATGAGGGTTTTGATGATTAGTTCAGCTCCCAAGTAGGTCTCAGTCCATAATGAGGGTCTCTGAACCTTCCGTCCAGCTTCCAAAATTATGTTCCCAGCTACAACGAGAGTATTTGAATCCTTCATTCCACTTCTATCCACAGTAAGAACCTAATGCAACTTCGGTCCTCTTAGAAACCTTAGAAGAGAAACTCCTGAAACCTTAGACATGATCTGCTCCTTCAGAAAAGTTAATTCCTTGTAACAGGAAGCCCATGCGAGGGCATGTAATAGCTCTAGATACAGAATGCTAAGTGTAATCTCCAGATACAGAATGCCTTGCGAGTTTGTCTCCTGACCTAGAATGCACAAAACTTCATTCAAATCTAAAAAAACACCTACCGAAATTCCTGTCCTGTCTCCAAAGCATTAAACATAATGTCACAGAGCTGGTACAAACAAGAGACAAACAAGAGACAAACAAGAATAAACTTCGTTGCCTTTCCAGAGGGTACTCCTGTGGCAGAACAGAATGAAGGAAATATAGAAATGCATCAACTAGGGTGGAATCTTTCACCACCGAAATTGACAAGGAGAAAGGGGTCTTAAAACCCTTAGAGCAAATGCTCAAAAGCAAATGAAATGGTCCACAATGATGCTCCAAAATGAATTCAACCCTCTTGTATTTATAGATTTCCTAGAGGGGTCTCTTCTTCTTAATTGATTGAGTAAATTTCACTCCAAACCCCAATTTTGGGTTTCTTTGCCCAACTGCCCCAAAACATGCCCAACATAGGATATTTTGGGGTTTTCCCCTTTATCCAGGACTATAGCGTACGTGGATCGATAAGCTAGTCTGTCTCTTAGGAAATTAATTTTTGGGGACCATTACACGTTCTTGAATACTTTTGATGCATTGCCGGAATGATTTTATTTGTTTGGGTTTATAGCTGCAATACCATTTCCATGCTTCATATCCTTGCATTGATAATGGAAAAGCTTTCATTAATTCATCGTCAATGACAAGGTTAGTATCTATGATAAAATTCATAAAAGATTCTAAGAAATTTGGAGCTAACCATGGATTCTCGTTAAACTTTGGAACCTGCATATACAATTCAATTATGAGATAATGTGGATATCCAAAGGAGCATATACATGGTCATAAAGTGAACCGTTATTAGAACACAAACTTTATACATTAGAATGTGAACTGTTATTAGACCCCTCTACTTTCTTTAAATTGAAATTTGGTTACCAATCATAAATGTGGATTCACCAATATGTACTTTAATTCTTACCTTGGATAGCAACCCTTTTGTACTGTACCTTTTTATGTTTTGTTGGAGTGAGTCACTAGATGAGATCCTGCAAGTTACTCCCTAAATATCTCATCAAGTTCAAATACAAAATATCAAGCTTACCAAGGGCATTGTCATATCCAACCGGGGTTAAATGATCTCCTTGGCAACAACATGAAAAATGTTACCGATCAAATCAATAATGTTGCTAAGGTCCTGGCAACCTTCTAAATCAGCACACACAGGGGAGGGATCCACTGTCACCTTGACTTAAGCCCCTGCTGTTTAGGCCCAACACCCTCTAGACAACCAAGGGAGGAGTCCCTAAATTACCCCAACAACTTCGATCCAAGACTAGTGCCTTTTGTGGAGTCAAATGGGGTGGAGGTGTTCAGTTTGTACCTATTGTCCAGCTGTAAAATTGTCACTATAGTAGTATAATTCTAAAAGACAAATATCAGTAGCTAAAACTCGGGGAACATATAGCATGCAACCTATGGATTTTGGTCTACTATTAAAATCCTAACCAAAAATAGTATTATATTTCAATTTAGGTTCTTGGTGAGGGAGATATAGCTTGGAACAACTTGTTTTCCTGTGTGACAAACAATAAAGTTTGCATAAAAATTATGAGCAACGATTTGTTCAGATTGTTTTAGTCACCCTCCAAGTGTCTAGACACTCTTAAAAGGGTCATTGTAAGGTGGGGGAGGGGGGTTAGAGGTTTAATGTAGAGGCCTTTGGGCTCTCCCCTCTACCAAAATGTGATTGAAAACAATTTCCAACTAGTTGGAAATTGAATTTTAGATCTTTGGGTGAAATATCAATATATTTATATGTTCAGAAAATTTTAGATTTATGTTACACAATTAATATTGGCTGGAAATTAAATAAAACTAAAAATTGAAAATATTGCTTTTAATACATTTTAGAGTATTGTGGCTGCAAAATTTGGCCCTTGCCTTGTGAACCCCATTACAAGGCCTGCTAGATTTTGCGGCAAGAATTTTTTTGATGCAAAATCTAGTAGGACTTATGATGGGGTTCACAAGGCGATGGCCAGACTTGGTAGTAACAATGGGGGAGATTGCCACTATCACCTCAACAATCTACCTCTTGTTTAGTGGCGTTTCGCTACAAGGAAGGTTTCCTTGTATTCACCTATAGGGATACTCTAGTTATAAGGCTCCAAGTGATGCAAATAGACTAGGAAAAGGTACCTTGTGTGGGACAAGCCATAGTTCTTCTTGACAAAGGAGCAATGTATTATACACCTAGACTAGACAAAGACTTCTACACCCTAGGGTTTATTGATATGCAATAATATGGGAGTGCCTAGACGTTCAAAAGCCAAAGAAAGAGCTTACTTGAAGTTTAGATCAACAAAACAATAATGTAAACCCTCAAATAGGTGTCAAGTTGAAGCTCAGTTAGGGTTAGGGTTTCCAAGGCACAAAATTGATCGCAGATGACATCAACCCTCTCAAGGGAAGGTTTACCATCGTGACTGCTAAATTTCACGTTAAAAGGTAGAGGGAGGTAAGCCCTAGGTTCTTAACCACTAACATGCATCCATATTAACCCTACAAGCAATTCAACCCTAGAAAATGCCCTAGTGGCTTGCCTTAAAAACCCTAGGAGATATAAAAAGAGGGAGAATATTTAATTTTTGAAGAGTTTTGATCAACACAATTATATCGATGCCTAATCGTACTTGGGTGATGGAGTCTTAGGGTTTTTTTTTTGAGAAAAGTGACAATTAATTGGAGTAAGGGGGGAGAATATATTGAAAAATGTAACTAGGTTTGGTCTTCATAATTGTCATTATACTTATATTATTGTATATTTCATGTAAAGGAAAAGGAATATTATTTTATAATCATGGGTTTCTTGCTCAAGTCAATTTATTAATTAGGTCAAGCATGTTCTTCATGCTTCTAGGGTTCATTGAGTCAAAAGAATATTTGTCTCGAGTCAAAGTATTGTACTAGAGTCAAGTCCCATTTGGACTTTGAAAAGAAACAAGAAAAAATATTTTATGTGAGTCAAAAATGTCAATTTTGTCCTCACAAGACCAAGTGGGCCTTGCCTGAGCAAGTCAGCCCTGGAAGGGGTAATTTGACCTCTTGAATGTGTATAAATAGAAGACAGTTCAACCTCATTTCAAGCATCTCAAGCAAGTTCGATTTCTGTGCGAGGAAGGAGGAGAAAAGCAAGCGAAAAAGGCTAGAAGAGGAGTTGAAGTCAAAGGAGAGAAAGCAATGGTCAAAAGAGAGAGAATCTGCCCTAAATCTCCCACATGTGCGAAACAACAGACCTAATTGTAGAGGCTGAAGTTGCAGATTTGTTGCAGGGGCTGAGATTTTGTTGCAGGGACCGAAAATCTGAAGTTTGTGCAAGTTTGGAAGGCTTTGACTATTGTTGACTTAAGGAGACTTTGACTTGGTCAAGAAGTTTGAAAGGAGGGCTGTCTTGGGTCTTGTGGGAGCTCCTTTTCTTGTTGTTTGGATCATCAATTCTCATTTTATTTGATTCTATAAGAAGAGAAGAGTTTCCTGAGTTTTCCCCTTTAAGGGGTTTTGCCTTGGCTTGGAGCCTACATTTTGTGTCCATTATCTTTTTGTGATATTCATAGTTTATGGTTTTGGTAATTGTTTGATGATCAAAACATAATAAAAGTAATATGAAGCCAACACATAATCACAAGCAATTATCAAGTAAAAGAGAAATCAACCCTAATTGGTGCCCTAAGGATTTCTCAACATGGTATCAGAGCTAAGGTGAGAAGTAGGCAGCTTGAAGATCACTCTTGGTGGCGTAAGTGAAAGATATTTATCAAGATTACTTTGAAAGACATCATTTGCAAAAAGGGCACAAGGAAGAAAATCTGAGGATCATCCTTCATATTGAAGGAAGGCTACGATATCAAGTCATCATCAATCTCTCTCTTGGAAGCTCTTTGATCTTCACTTATTTTTGAAGACATCTCTATAAGAAGATATAATTTAAGGAGCATTAATCTTGGAAGCATCTTCTACATTCTTGAAAGCTACATCATTTATCTTTGAAGTAGCTTGAAGCTACCATTGTACCAACCATCCTAGAAGGTTATTCTTCTAAGACATTGTTGAAGCATTTTGGAAGATCTTGGGAGGATCGAGATATTCGAAGACATCATCAAGGACACTGATTGGACAAGTTCTATATTATTCTCTATGTCCCAGTCTTCAAATCAAATGACTTCATTTTGTAAGGTGGATGGAAGAACCTGTATTTTCTTGAGTTGCTCGATGTTTGTCATTATCAAGCTTATTTAAGTCATGGAGCAGCAACAACCACAAAATGCTAGCATATTTACAGGAACCAGAGGCTTAGTTAACAATCACCAATAAGGCTAAGTTGCACTGAAATAGATACGGGAACGAATACGGATACAAGGTTTGAAACAGATACCAAATTTTCAAAAAATGTAGATACGATATGGCAGGAAACGACACACACTCAGATATATATATATATATATATATATATATATATATATATAATATATATTATAAATAAAAATTTCATATTACCATTCATATTTTAGAATCTAGATTAGATCTAAAGACTAAAAATATATAATCAATTATCATCTATGATCTATCATGATTCATCATCATCAATTTAGCATAAATATTGTCATTATCATTAACGAGTATTATAACATTCATGATTCAACATATTATCAAGTTTTTGTTTCAAATTTCAATCATCAAGTTATCAACATGACAAGTTACATCATCATTAGCAAAATTAATAATGCATACTACATAGTACAAAGTACAAAATGAACTATGACTGGTAGTCTACTATCATTATTCATAATTCATATGGTTGTTCAAAAGTTTAAAAGTTAAAACACCATCATAAATTACATTTACATATCATCAAATCTGTCTTCATTCATGCCACTAAAAAGTTCCACATCCTCTCCAGAAGTGGGACTGGGAACATTGCTGCCATGTCCACTTGAAGATCCACCTATTGGTGACTCCGCATCAAACAAAGTCATATGAGACATGGCATTCAATGTCGTATCCAAGTCAGGCAACTCTGGTTCCATGTCCCATAATTTGGTGAGCCCAAATTTGTATTCATCTCTCTTGTGTGACAAAAGGTGAAGGTTTGAATGAACATACAGTGGTTTCTCAACCTTCTTAGAGCCCAATCTGTTTTGCTTCACTGAATGGATGAATGCGTATGTACTCCAGTTCCTTTCTGCTGAAGAGGAACTAACAACCCGTGACACAATCATGATGTCCAATTTTTGGATATGTGGAAGTGCACCACCATAGAAGATCCACCACGGAATTGGATTTAATTTGGTCTTGTCCCACATACAATCAATATCACAACCCCAACCCTCTGATCCCACAAAATGTGAAAATTGTGCACGAATTTGAAGCCCAATTTCGAGATCTACAAAAAGCTTTCTAAAAGCATTTTTAAACCCTCATGCGACTTCTGGGTCTTTGTTTGGTGCGGTTCTTTCTGTATCACTTAGCAACTATGTAGCATAATATTTTGGATTCACTGCATAGGCCAAAAGGTGCAATGGATTGGTCATCTTGTTCCACCTTTTGGTCAATATATCTTTTACTTCTTTGTAAAAGAATTCATCCGGGTCATTCTCCTTGGTATTTATAACCAACCTTATCTTCTCTATCATCGTATCAATGCCGTCATACACCTCTCCCAAATTAGGCATATCGTGTCAAACATATGGAGCAAATCCACAATTGGCTTAGTAAATGCCAAGAGGTACTCCGCCCTATCCCACCATTCATCATCAACAACCAACCGTTTCAGTGCATGTGCTCTATCCGATTGGGATTGCCTCCATTAATTCCAAAGAGAACTGCATACTGTTGATTGTAATGCATATTTCACTTGCATAAGCCTTGTTAAGACTATGATGTGAGAAGCAAATCGAGTCTCGGCAACCTGCAGGTGCCAAATTGCCAATGTTTCAAATTTCAACAAATTAAAAATCATAATTTGATTGAATAACTATTATGATTCATGAATCATGACATTTGAGAATCCAATTTAGATATTTGAATTTAGAGTCAGAAATTAGAATTTATGAAATAAACTTTAAAGTATAGGTACCTTAAGGAGCTCCAACTTAGCAAATTCCCTGTAGATGCCTTGGGACATGTGGTGGTTTGTGATAAAGGCTTGAATTTCTTTTGTGTCTTCAAAAATATCTCGAATCCACTCAATTTGCTTCCCCATCTTGCTCAACATGAGGTTCAATGAATGTACAACACTAAGGGGTCCAAAAGATGTGCTGATATTTGCCTTCAATAATTAGGCATGCTGCTCTACACACTGTTGCATTGTCAGTTATTACTTGGGCAACATTTTTAGGCCCCACCAATTCAGTTGCTTCAATCAAGATGTTAGCAATGAATTGAGAATCTTTCATTTGCCCCTCACAATCCACTGCCTTCAAAAACATTGCCCTCTGTGGGCTCTGAGCAATCACATTGATCAAAGGCCTATTTCTTTGATCTTTCCATCCATTAGAAATGATGGACACCCCTGAAATGTGCCATGAATTACGAATGAGGCTTAATAAAGTGTCATGTAAAAAATTATTTAGTATTTAATTTTATGTTAATTAGACGAAAGGGCACGATCATAAGATGATGCCCTTTCCCCAAAGGGTGCCCATGGCGATATATAAGCCAGGAACCCCCATTGTAAACAATCATCATCTGTCAATTAATTATTAATAAATATTTATATATATATATATCTTTCTTTGCGCATTTAGAAGTTTTCACTTCATTAGTATCAGAGCGGTTCGCTCCCAGGACGCTGTTGCTACTGCACCTGTTTTTCGTTGCTCGACAATGAATACACAACCGCCCACATTCGCCGTCCGACTGTGTCATCGCCGCAATTTCTCCGTTGTTTTTTTCTTGATTTTTGCCTGCGTTATCCCCGTTCGAACCAAAACCACCACGTGCTGCAAACCCTCGACTCTGTTGCGTGCCTTCGACATCCACCTTCGATTTCCGCTGTCCCTTCCGCGCACTGGTCGTGCTTTCCACTGTTCCTGTCAACCCTGTCCACCGTCAATCACTCCGTAAACCCTGTCACCATTTGCGTGTTTTCAGTGGTTTTTCTGTTTGCTGTTAACGTCCCTCATCCACCATATTTTTTTTTTGAACGATCAAACAAACATGACGGATCAGTCAGATGTAACTGTCCATAAGATATATATAATATATAATATAATTATATATAATATATACTATAATTTAATTTTAAGTTATATTATATATAACTTTAATTTAGTTATATATATAAGTTAATTTAATTAATTAAAAAAAACTTATGTCATATAATTAAATTAATTAATTAAATTTAATTATTTAAAAAAAATTTAAGCTGGCAGATAAATATACGCCCCCACAAACTCGTTCAATGTCGACAATGACAATGGCGGATTTCCAAAAAAAATTGGTTGACGCGGAGCATAAGATAAATAACAACAACGATGAGGTCAATAAAAGATTAGATGATTTCCAGATCAAGTTTGAGGGGCAAGTTGACAATATAAAAAATCTTTAGGATACGACAAATCAAATAGAAATAAAGATGGAAAATCACCGTGTCCAAACAGAAGTAGATCTCAAAGAGGCCTTAACATCGCTGAAACTTCTGTGTAAAAAGATGAATTATACAATCACACAACTACTGCAAGAAGATGAAGAAAATCAAGAACACAACTCATCAGATTCAACGAAATCAACAGACTCTAATGAAAAAGCTGAATCCCTAAAAGAATCAGCGACACCCCACCAAGAAATGAGTAACGCAACTCTTACAAACAAGCAACTTTGGAATACTTTTACCAATCAATGCCCCTTTTTCGCTCAACCATTAGCGACAGACCAGTGAAGGGCAAAATCGAGATGCCTAAATTTGATGGAAACGAAAATAACAACGTTGCATGGATAAATAAAGTAGAAGAATAGTTTGAGATATATGACATCAATGATGATGACGAAAAGCTCAGACACACATCCATGAAAATGGAAGGGGAAGCATATAATTGGTATACGTGGTGGAAATAGACAACACATGTCATTAGTTGGAGAAAATTTAAGGATGCATTCTTTAAAAGATTCCAAGGTGTAAAGGAATAAGAGTTATTTTCAAAACTCATCAAATTACGACAAAAAGGAAGTGTGGTCGAATACATTCAAGAGTGGGAGACCTTAGTAACACGAGTACCTGGGTTATCAGAATCTCGTCTAATTCAATCATACGTCTCGGGACTCAAAACCCATTTACAAGTAGAACTTGAGATGCATGACATTACATCAATAGAAGTAGCAAGACAAAAAGCAAAAACAATCGAAAATAAATTCGAACAAATATTTTGGTCAAAATCGGAAAAAATATATTCAAGACGAAGAATACCCCAGTATGTGGACTCAAATAATACAATGTATGTTCCACCACATCGTCGTGAAAATAAAAAATCTAATCTGGAAACATAATGGATAAAAGAGCGTAAATGCAAACGCTGTGGTGAGAAGTGGGACCCCAAACATAGATGTGCTAAAGGAAAAGAACCAAAAAACCTATATAATTGTGAAGCAACCAATGATTCAAACAGTGAAGATTCTGACATAGAAGAAACAAAAGATGCCCCAGAATTCTCACCAGAATTAGATGACGGAATATTCCGCAAGTGTCATTATCAGCGATGACAGGTATATCACAACGTCAGACCTTAAAGTTAAAAGGACACATAAAGAAGAACAACGTAGTGGTTCTTATCGACTCTAGTAGCACACACAATTTTTTAGATGCAACCGTGGCAAAGAGACTCAATATTTTTTCATTTCCCTTACCAAGCATGAAAGTGATGGTAGCTGACGGTAAGAAGATTGAAAAGGTGGGGAAATGCCATAAGGTCAATTTGTAGATTCAAGACTTTAATTTATAGTTTCCGTTATTCACGATGCCATTAGGAGCAGTAGGTGTAGTCTTAGGTATCCAATGGCTACGAACTAGGTACTTATGCTGCCAACCATCACGTACAATTTATAAAATTCAAATGGGGAGGTCAGAAGTACAAATTACACGGATTCCAAGCACCAAAGAATCAATTGTATCATCATCTCAGATAATGAAGATGATTCGAAAGGAGCACCTGCTTATGTAGTACAATATCACCAATTAGAAATGTTATCTGCAAATATGACCAGTGAAGAGTCACCAGAGATACAAGATCTAATTCGGAAGCATGAAAAAGTATTTCAAGACCTACCTATGAAGATGTCGCCTAATAGGGAAATTGAGCATACAATAGAAGTCAAGGCAGGGTCAGACCCCGTCAACATCAAGCCATACTGATATCCACATCACCAAAAAATGGAAATTGAGAGATAAATCCAAGACCTTTTAAAGTGTGGGACCTTGATCATCTTGGAATATCTGATCAAGTGGAAGGACTTACCCGAAGAAGATGCTTCTTGGGAGAATGAAGCATTTTGTTAACAACATCCGTCGTTACGTATGCTTTGAGGACAAAGCATTC
Source organism: Pinus taeda (assembly GCA_000404065.3). Taxonomy (NCBI): domain Eukaryota; kingdom Viridiplantae; phylum Streptophyta; class Pinopsida; order Pinales; family Pinaceae; genus Pinus; species Pinus taeda. The sequence continues at coordinate 24,888 of APFE031270863.1, read as the reverse complement.
TTTCAAGAGGAAGGCAATGTTATGTAAAAAATTATTTAGTATTAAATTTTAGGTTAATTAGATGAAAGGGCACGATCATAAGATCATGCCCTTTCCCCAAAGGGTGCCTATGGCGGTATATAAGCCAGGAACCCCCATTGGAAACAATCATCATCTGTCAATTAATTATTAATAAATATATATATATATATATATATCTTTCTCTGCGCATCTAGAAGTTTTCACTTCATTAATGAAGCGAACAAAGTTCCTTCTACAAATTAATTACTCCAGAAGACTTGGAATATCAAGATATCCATGAGGATACAAATATTATATATTAAAATGTGAATAAGAATGATAATGAGTTTACAAATGAGAACAAGAGGCTTGCTTGTATATCAGGCAAATGTCTCTTCATGAAGAGTCATGTCTCAATTAGACATGCCTCTTCAATCTAATTACTATTTTAATTAATGATTATCTATGCTTATTATCATTTATATTATTTTACATTATTTATATATATTTTATTCATTACATTACCTCCTTCCTCAAAAATCTTTGTCCTCAAAGCTTGTTAATGATAAAAGGCTTGATCTCTTGTTCGGCTTCGAACGTCTTTCTGTCTCGGAATAGTCATCCTCGTTGATACAAGTTGATATGATATTCTTAGTGACAAACAAAATTGTCGCACTGAGAAGGGATCAGACCATCCTAGATTAATTTTCTGTATAGCATTCTGATCACTAAAATTTTGTAATGACTTGTCAGCATAAGACAAAATTGACGTTACGTCATTATTCTTTGAAACATTAATTTGTTGTCTACGGTTTGAATGGTCCTGATACACAACTTGGTTGATTTGTCTATTCTCATGATTCGGATGTCGTTATAAAGTTTTTAGATTTTCTTTTGGCGAAGATGTTGTTGAATTGGTTATGGAACATTCACTTGGGATGTCCATTGTCTGAACTGCAACATCTAAGTGTGTCGTTTCTTCAACTGACTTGTCTTCTTGAGTTGTCATATTCACTAGATCGGTATTCGTTCCCTTATTTCCGACTTGAACTGTTGCGACTGGAGATTTCGATACTTCTTCTTGAATGACTTGTTCCAACTTATCTTTTAATGCTTTCTTATCCGCCTTAAGTTTCTTAATTTTATTGAGTAGACTTTGATTATGGTTTCTCAGACGTAAAAGTTCTTTGGTTTTTGATTCATCAACCTTATTTTCAGTGTTTTGAATTTTAAGTTTTTCATCTTTTAGATCTCTGATTTGTTCTAATAATTTTTTATTAAGGTTTTTTAAACGCAAAGTATCCTCTTCTTGTTCCAATTAGTGCTTCTTGAGTTCTTTTTTTGTGACTTTAGTCTTCTTCACTTGTGCCCAGTAATTTTTCGACGTGGTACTTTAGACGAGAATTTTTTTCGTCCTTTTCCATTATTTATTTGTAATGTATATCCACAAGATTTTTATTTTCACGTTCTAACACTTCCTTGCTTTGTTGAATTTTGGCTATTTTGTCATTCTCTTGATCTTTTTGCTGCACTTTCTCGATACACTAGATAACATCATTCTGTGGAAGTGATGATGGATGTAGAGAATGGAAGAAGGAATCCATTCTCTTTCTCTCCTCAGCCTGTCGCTCCATTATTGTGATTAACTGTTTTATATCTCTTGTGATTGATTGTTTTTGTTTCCTACTCAGGGATTCCATATTTTTTTCTTTTTCTTCACTTCTTTTAACTTTGTATGGAATTTTTTGTTGTTGTTGTTGTTGTTGTTGTTGTTTCGTTTTAATATATATATATATATATATTTCCAATATTCTCCCCTAATGTGGATTGTTAAAAACCTTGAATACTCTTTAAAAAAAATACTCCTTTATATTGTTGCCTTCTATATATGTATGTATTTCTTTATATTAAGACCCTTCTCAAAATAACTTTATATTATAATGTTATGTAAAGAATGATTTAGTATTTAATTTTTAGGTAGGTTAATAGATGAAAGGGCACGATATCATAAGATCATGCATTTTCTCCAAAGGGTGCCCATGGCGGTATATAAGCCAGGAACCCCATTGTAAACAACCATCATCTGTCAATTATATATATATATATATATGTATCTTTCTCTGCGTATCTAGAAGTTTTCACTTCATTTTTTTTTAATAATAAATTGGTTCCTTTTTTTATATACTTAATTACTTCCTTGATAAATTTTTAATGTCACCCCACTTAATAAATATAAAGGTCACGTCTTTTCGTATGACACGGTCACGATGTTAAAATACCATGGGCTATTACCATGGGTCGTTTTAAAACCATGGGCTTCTCCACTTAAAAAGTTTTAAATATACTTGGTATGAGATTTTGTATCCGTTTTGTTTTTTGTTCTTCTTTTTGTTTTGTTTTATTTTATTTACTTTTTTTTTTTTTTTTTTTTTAAATGGCCAAAGGTCACTAGCGAATTAGAGACCCTCCAACTAGCGAATTTTCTTTTAATTTTAATTTTAATGGCCAAAGGCCTAGAAAAACGGAGAAAAGGAGAAACTCTCAAATTCTGAGCAAAATGCTTCAATTGTACGGCAACAAGGTTGACGAATTTCAGTAGCCAAGGACCTGGATTGGAGCATGATCTTTGTGCACCGGTTAAGCAACCTAGAGGACCGAACTGCTTTGATACCAAATGAAGCGAACAAAGTTCCTTCTACAAATTAATTACTCCAAAAGACTTGGAATATCAAGATATCCATGAGAATACAAATATTATATATTAAAATGTGAATAAGAACAATAATGAATTTACAAATGAGAACAAGAAACTTGCTTATATATCAGGCAAATGTCTCTTGATGAAGAGTCATGTCTCAATTAGACATGCCTCTTCAGCCTAATTACTATTTTAATGAATAATTATTTATGCTTATTATCATTTATATTATTTTACATTATTTATATATATTTTATTCGTTACATTTAGCTTCCAAATCGAACTTTTCAGCACTCAACATTGTGGTGCGTACCTTCTCATATCTAGGGCTCTTGAACCCTCTTGGGGCTTCATTCACTGCTTTTATCATCTTTGCCCAGTAAGGAGATTGCACAAGGTTAAAGGGAAGACCATTTGCATAAAATGCATTGGCCTATAGCTGCATTTGCTATCTCTCGAGTGTCAGTATTAAAACTCTTTTCAAGCGGTCCCAAATTTGACCGCTTTGAATAACCAATTCCATGAGAATGAAGTGGAGGCTTTGATGAAGATGCTCCCAACCTTGTTGGGTTTTTTAAATGGGAGGCAAGATTTGCCTCATTTGCTTTAGTATCTGCCTTGCTTTGTTCTTTATGATATTTTGCAAGTTTTGCCTTGCTTAAACCATTTCCATCTGTCCCATTCTCTTTAGGTGGGCCACTGCATATTCAAACCCCATTGCCTTTTAACCCAAGCAAATGTGCTTTAACCTGTGTATGATCCCTTATACTCCTTTTTACGCTCACTGCAAACCCATGCCAATGATCCCCCTCCTTGGATCTTCCCAGCAATAGTTACATATTTCCAAAGTGGTGACTTTGGATCGACTTTAGGGGCAGATTCTATTTCATGTTCCACTTCCTCTGCCTCACGAATGTCTGAACTTGAAGTTGCCATGACTGATGATGATGAAATTGCAAAATAAATTTGACAAATATTAAAAGATCATAATTGTTAAATCAGAACTCTGTTCTATAAATTAAATATTTGAGCCACATGAGTAGTGTTCACTGTTAGACAAGTTTTGTGACTGTAACACTTATTAGGTTACTATTATTAACTTATTAGTAATTTTGATGCCATTGAGAACTCAGAAAAGTATTTTTGTTGCATTATTCCCTTCAGCTTCATTGAGAACATTGGGGACCACCATTACCTAAACTAATCTGGATTCCGAACTCTACTCGTTGAAGAAGAAACAATTAATCTGATCTCTATTTGTTGACTGTTTAAATTTGAATATGTCAAGCATGTACTTTTGCTTTTGTTCTTACAGACAAGTTTACAATTGTAATATTGTATAGGTCACTAGTATTGATTATATAATATAACTTATTTCTCAAATGCAAAACCTCAAGGGCATAAACAAAATGAAAGCTCGGAACTTATAATGGCTTTAAAGTTTATACTACACAGTGTACACACTGTCACACTGTGACACACACATTCTCAATTTCGCACCTGTTGCTCACATAGGCCTACTACAACCAGGCCATCCTACTATTAGCCTTCAGGTTATTGTTAGGAGTTGAGCAATCCTTTTACTAACAAGCACCATAAAACAGGGGATTTGTATTTACAATAATATTAAGACTTCGATATACCATTTACTGTTTTGGCAGCATGACCACATTTATGTGTCCAGATTAAATTGAAAGTTCTTTCCTAGCCATTTGTTCCTTTCTGGGAAAGGTTTCCATAACAGCCTAACAAAATAAACGATAAAATATGCGTTGTCATTGAAAAGACAATAAGGACTAAAGTTTAAACCTCTGATACATAATTATTGTATTGAGAAAAAAATGTTAGTAATCAAGCATAGTCATGGTTAAGCAGAGTCGCAAACACAAGTTAGAGGAATCAGAAGGGTGTTCACTGTTAACAAATTTTTAAAATTGCAACAGCCACACCAACTGTAACATATCACCCTGATGCATGGAAAAGACAAGCCCCTAACCAAAAAATTTCATGTTAAACTCATGAAGCATTCAGAATTTATTACGCTCAGCCTTAAATCAAATGAGCCTTGAACAGGAACACTTACATTATGGCTCGGGCTCCCACAGTGACTGAGTGACACAGTCGGTTGGCGGGCCGAGGGCTCCAGACTCCAGAGTCCACAGTGCAGTTGCACACAAGTTACTACTTGCTCGTGGGCTCAAGGTTGAGGGCTCTGCCTCCACTGTGCACACTCGCTCACAGTCTTCGCTCACAGTTTGCTCCACTCCACATTCGCTCACATTGCACAGTCCTCGCGTCTCAACAAAAAGGAAAATGGTCGCTCGCGGTAAAGGCAAACGGGCACTCCACAATCGAAGGCAAATGCAAATGGTCGCTCCACAGTCGAAGGCAAATGAAAACGATGGCTCCAAAATTCCAAATGACAAATGCCGCAAATGGTATAGGGTAAAGGTTGAAAACCAGCTCATAAAAAAAGTTAAAAACACAATGAAAATTGTGAAAACCGTTCCCGGTGGCCATTCATCGTGAAACGTTTTTATGAATGGCGGATCCCCTTTCCAATACGTTCCTGGTTTGGCCAGATCCGTTTCGGTAAAATCTGAAACTTATTACAAATGATTAGAAATGGGTGTTTTTTACGAAAAATGCCCTAAAATGCTTTCGGGTTCAAACCTTCTGTTTCCGAAATTGTGAAAGGCCGCCAATACGTTTTTCTGCCGTTTTTTATGTGTTTCGTACTGGTTTCCGGATCCGAAACACCAAATGGCATTTCGGGGAGGTTAGTGTGGCGTTTCCAGCAACTTATCAATAAAGAGCTAGGGCATTACTGGAGTTAATCAACTGGATAAAACAGTGATTTTGGTTTTCTGTGTTAAGCAACCAGGAAAAAAAAGAATTCATGTTTGTCTTATATTTCAGAACAGAAATCATTGGGAACTAATCATTGGGAGTGAGTTATACTATTTATTTGTTAAAACTTAAAACAGGTGGCTTAGAAACCATGATGCATTAGGTTGGTTCAAACAAACTTAAGTAATGTATCAACTCTTACTATGAGGATCACATGGTTTAAGTATTCTCTAATGATTACTGTTTCTTACACATGCCTCTAATAATGCTGTCATTTTAGAGTTTCTTCACGCATAGCAGATCAATGTCACTTAGAAAAGTGACATACAGATTAAAGTAAATTTGTCGTTATTTGGTTTGATATTTGCTGCTTTTGTTGGAATATTGTCTGTTCTCTGTGCTGGAAACTTTTGTGATGTTGCCTGTTCTCAGTGCTGGAAACCTTTTTGTTATAAGTGCTGGTTAATTTTTGAGTAGGCAAAGGAGGTGCAACAGTTGCGTATGAGAAAAAGAGCAGAAGCTGAACGTGTGCTAGAGATGGAGAGACGTCAAAAGCGGCGTCTTGAAGAAATTTGGGCAACCCAGAAAAAGGTAACGAATTACAGTCTTTATTTTCCCATATTTTCAACAAAATTCTGAAAGAAACATCTCATTGAGCTCTTTATGAATAGCCATCTCTTCTAATGTTGCAAGCTATGTAATATCTTCTCTCCAAATACTGGAGACTGCCCATAGCAAAATGTGGTTTTATCACTTATGTACACCATCATTTATGTTAGTCTTGGATGAAATGATTCTGTCACAGGAGGAGCAAACAATGGATCTGAAAGAACAGTTTCGTGGTGAAATAACCTCGGAACTTGAGGAAATTGCATCTAATTGCAAAGATATGGCTTCATTGCTTCGGCGTTTAGGAATCCCAGTAGGGGGAGGAAGCTTCCCCTCATCGCAACAGGTACATGGTCTTTTTGCTTAAAGTCATTTCTCACGTATTTATAACAATATTATGCAATAATATATATGCAGATGAAAGCATTTTATATTTCCATCCTTTTAAGCATTAGTCTTCCTCTTTTTGAGCTTGCTACTCATATTTTATGGATTTTATTTTTACATATGGAAAAAGGCGAATTAGACATGACATGAACAACCTTGGCAACCCATTCTACAACATACCTCTAGTTGGGTACAATATTTAGCATTTGTGTGCTTTACTGGGAATCTAGTTCCTACTATTGAGTAACAACCTTATATGGTGTGCTGATTGAGGCAAGGAGAAATTCTTTTCGATCATGGCTATGAATGGCTTGCTCTATGTTTAATTCTAGAATTTCAACAAGCAAGACATCTGGAAGAAATCTGTCAATGTTGAAAAATATGAAAAGTTTTGCCATGGTGTTCAACAAATACTAATATCTATGTTGCCCAATTTCCTGAAAGGACCTGTTTGATTGTGTAGCAAACAACTCTCTGTGCTGATAATCTGGTATACTGTATTTCAAAATCTTGAATTTTTCAATGACGAATCTTTTTTTTTGGCAATTATTGATATTTCAGATCAATTCCTTTGTCTCCTTTTCCATATGGCTACCTCAATTTTGCAATTTTTGCAATCTAAATCTGCAATTTCAAAATTTAGGAAAAATCCTTCCCAGGTTTATGAAAAATATTCACAAGAAAAGTTAGAAAATCAGAAAGGGAAAAAGATTTTCTTTAGTTGATAATTATTTGTGATTTCTTTGAATTCTTATTATCTTTCTTATGTTTCTTTTTATCTTAGTTCATCAAGCAATTACCAAAATCAACACACGAAGATTAGGGACACCAGATATAGGCACTCAGTTATGCTAAAACCCCTATATAGGGGAAAACCTAGTCAAGAACTCTTCCTTCAGTAATTCATATTGAGATGGACCAAGACCCTAGACCAGCAAACCTTTCTCCTCCACCAAGTCAGCCTTTCAAGATCATATAGTAGTCTCCTCTTATCCAAAAGCTTCAGCCCAACAACAATCCAGTAATTCGACTTCCCAGTGGCAGAATTTCGACCCCCAGCAGCGAAATTTCGGCCTCCCAGTTACCGCAGAATTCTGACCCGCTTTCAGCAGCTGCACAGCTTCACACGTGTGGGAAAGAGAGAGAAGATTTCGACTTTTATGTTTGAGAGAGACCTTTTTCGCTATACTTCTTCTCCTTCTTCCTTGAAATTCACACTTTTTCTAAGTCCAGAAACAGCAAATCGAAATTGTTGTGTGTGTGAGACAAATGAAGTCAAGTTGCTTCCTTTATATAGTGATTCTACTGCCCAGTTTTAGGCCAACTTGGTGGTGGAGGCCTAGAAGACTAATTTTAATATAAAATATTTTTTTTTCTAGACAAATAATTCCCAAGAAGGGTTCTTTACATTATGACATGGACAAGGACACTTGACACAAACCCTAGAAGCCTTTAATGGAGGCTTTGACCTAAAAATAATTGACCCAAGCATGGATCCCATGCTTTAATAAGTTAATTTTAATAATAATAAACTTTCGTTTTCTTTGTTTTGACAAATACATTATATTGCGACTTAAATACATTTATGATGACCATACCTAGTTACATTCTTCAACACTCCCTCTTAACTATGGAGGTATTCATAATTACAACTATATAGAGGTACATGGATGATTCTCAAAATGAACTACGAAGAGTTCAGGCAGACTCAGTGCCACAGATTAGATACCTGAATAGGGTTATCTATCTGGGTGGGACTAAGATGGACTAAAGCTCTCAACCAGTTTAGGGACCATCATGCTTACTAAGTTACTAACTAACCATCAACCCAGGGATCTAAGTGCGTATCCAAGGTCAGAGCTCCAAGACCAACGTCACCCTCCCTTTTCGTGATCTAGACATCAACACACAGGCCGACCAAATGTCCTCCCAAGCATTTGCCATTAGATGCTTCAACTCTCCCTAATTAACTAGATATATCCATTTATCCAAGTGTGCTTTCAAAGTGTTTCATCTTTCTTGTGGAGAGATTTACCTGTACACTCACAACCCCAATTAGGAATAAGCTTTTAAATGTACAAACAACTAAACACAAACCTTCGAGGTTTGGATGCTGCTTATATCATCAACAAGTTATCCAAATACATCTTGTTGGAAGCTTTCTTCTACCACTTCTTTAACAACACCAAATATAGCCTTAGTACTTCTCAAGTCTTTTGTTTGCAACTTCATGAACAACGAACATTTATCGATATTACTTTTGCTTGCTTCAAAGTATTCATTGTCATAATATGCCTTTCCTCTCAACTACCTCTCCAGAATTGGAAATCTTTCTTCGGACTCATTGTCTCAGCCCCTCATGATCTCTGCATCCCCTCTTTAGCTCAAACTCTCATCTGTTGAATCACTGCAATTGGGAAGCTCGATTTCTGCCAAGGAACTTGACTTCAAGTGTGTTCTTCCTCAACCCCATCGACCTGCCCTTATAATCTTCAGTTGGATCACCAATGACCACGATTAAGTGCTTATTGATGGCTGAGATCATTCCTGAGTTGATCCGTGTGAGTTTCTAGAGAAATCTCACATTTCTCAATTTATTGCTGTTAATCAATCATTTTCCCTAAGTTAGACTTAGGAAAAATTTAATTATTGATTAATTAACTTAATTGGACTACTTCTAGGTGGATTTTAGAGAAACGATTACTGGGTTTTGGAGTACTAGTGTTTCTTAGCATCTCTGACCAAAGTCGAGACTAGAACATCATTTGATGCTACAAAAACTAACAATGTCGATATGAACCTCTGGTCACTGGTGCGCTTGGGCCCCAATTAATTTGCCTAGCCCATGATGAAACCGCTTGCCAATTATATATAAGATCCAATGTGCTTCCTCACCATCAAATAGAATAATTCATTAGTGCATCTAAGTCCACCAAGCTTGTTAATCAAGGGCACATTGAGTCTTCATGGTAGGCTTCCCTTCTAAATTTGGGGTTTTTAGCTTGTAATATTGTTACCTTCCTAGGCAGGAGCATCTAAGAAGTAACCCTATTAGGTGTTCCTAGTCCCTAAGGGGAAAGACATCCAAGGTACAGCTTTATATTGATTGGGGTCATGTGAATAATGATGAGATGGACGGGGACATGGGGGTCTCGAACCCAAATGCCATGGGTTCAAGGATGGTAATGATAAGGGATGTGCACATATTTGGGTGTATAGATGTAGGAGGGAGCAATCGTGGGTACATGAGTTACCTTGACCTTTGTTTTTCCATCCTTCATTATTTGATTTTTCTTTGTATTACTGCTCGAGGCTCGAGGAAACAAGAGCATGTCGTGATAGAAATGTAGCAACTATTACCCCCTTAAGGTGGCGTAATTCATCTCCTACCAGGGCTTGGGACGTGCATGGGTTCCTTAATGATTTGTGGGGCACTTAATGGCCCTAGGAATTGGGGTGATGGCCATGATTAATGGAGTAGAGGTCATGTTTGGCTTTTTCCTATGTGCCATATTAAATGTCTCGACCATCTTTTGCATTTTATGATATTCTCTGCTTTTGTTTCTTGCTTGTGGTCATGATATGCTTTAACATTCTTTTAGTTGCATCAACCTGCCGGACAACATTTCTAGGCCCGATCCAGACGTGGATGAAAGTGTGAAAATTTCTAACACGAAATTCTACTGCAGTAACTGATTTATTTCTCTACTTAAATAATTTATTTATAGAACCCTTCAGTAAACATCAAAATAAATTCTACTGCAGTTGTCACATAATAACATAGAGAAAAGATAACAGTGATATACAAGCACAAGAATCAATCACATCAACATAGTTATTTTTGGACAATTGTCCCCCAAAAACCCAATGCGAGAAAATCGATGCAACAAATGAGGGTTTATTTATTATTCTTCAACAACAATCTTTTTACAAGGAACGATTTCACAGAATATAGAGACACCTCTAAGAGAAACACCTAAGACAATTTTTCCCCTTGCTCTCGAGATGTTCTGACACCCCGGAGATTGTTTAGCCTTCACTGCGTCAGTGCTGTGCCACTTCTGCGTGAGGACTGCGTCCCTTGCTGCGCTCTCTCTGATCTTCCCTCTGTGCTGTCCCTCTGATGCTTTGCGTCACCTCCTCCTCAGTCTCTGACTGATGCTGATGCCCTCTTCTTCCTTCACCCTACATCTCTCCCTTTGAAATCGAACTTCTTCTCCTTGAGAATCAATTTCCCTCGAGTTACTGAGTATTTGCCCGGTGTATCTCCAAATGACTCTCAAGTCTTCTCTTATACTTTTCCTGTTGATGATTGAACGACTAAGATAAGTCGCTAATCAATAGCTAAGATTAAAACAGACTTGATCCTCGTCTCTTAGAAGCTTCTCACCCATATGTTTATTAATATCCATTAATATTTTTATTTTCCTAAGTTTAGACTTAGGAACTTCATTAAAAATATTAATTATTTTAATAACTCACAATTCGGGTGGAATTTCTCCAAACGATTTCTGGGTCTTGGAGATCTCATGTTTTCTAGCCTCTCCACAAAATTTCGAAGCTAGGGCACATCCGATGCTACCCAAAATCAACACTCCCTCTTAGCGAGGAATGTGCTCTAGCAATACTTCTCAACAGAAATATCATACTGATCCACGACATCGGTCCTCTGCGTTGCTGATGCTTGGCCTATTGCCCCTCATCTACTACGCTGCTGCAACCTGTATTGCTGCCCATGACACTGCGACTGTCACTGCTACATCTGTACTGCTACCTATGTCACAAGGTTCGTCGAACTTTAACCTTGAGCTTCGAATGTTGGTGAACCTCAAAAATGTTTTGAGGTTCGACGAACTTCATCGAACCTCATAGCCAATGACCAAGTCCATAGATCAAAACTCATAACTTCATGTCACAACTCAAGCTTGTATTTTAGCCTTGGAGTTTCCAAGTTTGTGATAGCATATTTTATGTTTATTGATGTTGATTTGTTACTATTTTATCCTATAATTCATTTTCAATTAATATATGTTTATATATATAGACGAACCTAATAGCGAATCTCATAAAAAAATTCGAACTCAAATCGAACCCAATCATTGTTGAACCCAAACTAGAACCCGAACCATGTGACATTGACTGCTGCACTGCAACTCCCTATACTATCCCCCTCTTCTATTGAAATGGATTGTCAATCATCCCCATCTTCTCCTTGAAATAAACAAACTTTGTTCTTCTTAGAGCCTTGGTGAGAATGTCTACCACTTGTTCTCCTGTTGTGGTACCGTAATTGTACTGCCCCTTGTTGGACACAATCTCTGATAAAGTGACACCTGATGTCAATGTGCTTCAACCGATCATGAAAAACTGGATTCTCAAAGAGCTTGATGCAACTCTAATTATCACACAACATATTGGTCGCTTTGATCCTTCTCCTGAATAGATTCACAAGCAACTTCCTAAGCCATATGGCTTCACATGACGCTGTGCTAGCTGCCATATATTCAACTTTAGCTTAGCTCAGAGCTACGGATTTCTGTTTCCTACTACACCAGGAGGTCATTCCTGATCCAATATTGAAACAGTACCCAGTGGTACTTTTCCGATCTACTAAACTTACAACCCAATCTGCGTCAGTGAACCCACTCAACCTGATGTCATTGCCTCGGGTGTACATTAGTCCATGCTCAACTGTTCCTCGTATACATCTGAGAACATGCTTGGCTGTCGCCTAGTGCGCTCTCTTTGGTTCCACCATGAACTGATTGAGGGTGTTAACAATGTAACAAATGTTTGGCCTGGTATTGGCCAGATACATCAGGGACCCTATGAGCTGCCTGTATAAGGTGGGATCGACTTCTTTATCTTCAGATGCATCAATCTTCTTCTAGTTGGTAATCATTGGAGTAGCCATAGGTCTACAGTCCTGCATTCTGAACCTTTTGAGAATTTCTGTAGCATATCTCCCTTGTCCAAGGAAAATTCCATCCTTTTGCTACCAAACTTCCAACTCCATAAAATAATGCATCTGCCCTAGATCCTTCATGTCAATTTCTGTAGCTAGGTTTTCCTTGCAATCTTTGATTAGCCTAGATGAACTTGTTAGAAAAAGATCATCCACATATAACACCAGAATTAGAGGCTCATTCTCTACAATTAGATAGTAGAGGTTGGGATCTGCGTCACTCTTGACGAATCCCATCTTTTGCAAGTAACCATCAATTCTACTGTACCATGCTCTAGGCACCTGTTTAAGCCCATACAAGGCTTTCTTCAACTTTCATACATGAGTTATCTTTTCATGTGCCTTAAAACCCTTTGGTTGTTCAATGTATACTTCTTGTTCTATCACACTGTTCAAGAACGCAGTCTTGATGTCCATCTGGTGAATCTCCCACCCGATCTGTGCTGCAAGGGATATCACGGATCTAATAGAAGTATACCTGGAACTCCTGTGATGGTTCTTCCGAGAATTCTTAGAGCCCCATGGTGCAAGTGTTGCATCCTCTTGTGCCATAGTTCATTCAAATCTTTTTCCCCACTACTGCATATCAGTGCCATTGGTGATTCTAGCTGTAACTTATAGAACCTGTTACTTCTGACTCTAATTTGGGCCGCCTTTTTCCAACTTGGATGTTTGACATGTTCTTTCTTCCCAATGAAGAAAACATCATAGCCCTTGTTTTGTAACTAAGATACAGAGAGTAAATTCATCCCCAATCTTGGCACATGCAACACATTGGTTGCTTGAAGCCGATACCCTGCTTTTGTTTGAAAGACTATAGTACCTCTTCCTATGGGGGTACATTTTGACTTGTTTCCCATGGTGATTTGGAAGTTCATCTGTTCTTCCTGATAGCTCGAAAAACATTCTCGTATTCCTGTCATGTGCGTAGAGGCTCCATTGTCAATATACCAAACCTCAGATGAAGCAAAACTTGCTAAGCAAGCGACTTCTTCTTCCAGTCTGGAAGCTAACATAGAATAGTCGTGATCCATATTCTTCATGCTTTCCTCTTTCCTAGGAGAATTGCGTGAGTCCTTTTGAGTTGCTTCCCCAACATCATGCTCGTGACTCATTGCAAATTCTTTAATCCTGTTGCCTGATCTCTGCTCTGATAACATGTGAAAATTTCTAACATGAAATTCTATTGCAGTAATTGATTTATTTCTCCTACTTAAATAAGTTATTTACAAAACCCTTCAGTAAGCATTAAAAAAATTCTATTGCAGTTGTCACACAATAACATAGAGAAAAAATAACAGTGATATACAAGCACAAGAATCAATCACATCAACACAGTTATTTTTGGACACTTGTCCCGGAAAAACCCAACGCGGGAAAACTGGTGCAACAAATGAGGGTTTATTTATTATTCTTCAGCAACAATCTCTTTACAAGGAACGATTTCACAGAATATAGAGACACCTCTAAGAGAAACATTTGGGACAATTTTTCCCCTTGCTCTGGAGAAATTCTGACACCTCAGAGACCCTTCAGCCTTCACTGCATCACCTTTGCATCACTTTTGCGTGAGGCCTGCATGAGGACTGCGTCCCTTGCTACGCTGTCTCTTTGATCTTCCCTCTGCGTTGCCCCTCTGATGCTCTGCGTCACCTCCTCCTTAGTCTCTGACTGATGCTGATTCCTTCTTCTTCCTTCACCCTGCAACTGTCCCTCTGAAATCAAACTTCTCTCCTTGAGAATCAATTTCCCTCAGGTTACTGAGTATTTGCTCTGTGTATTTCCAAATGACTCTCAAGTCTTCTTTTATATCTTTCCTATTGATGATTCAACGACCGAGATTAAATCCCTAATCAATGACTAAGATTAAAACAGACTCGATCCTTGTCTCTTAGAAGCTTATTTTTATTAATACCCATTAATATTTTTATTTTCTTAAGTTTAGACTTAGGAACCCCGTTAAAAATATTAATTATTTTAATAACTCACAATTCAGGTGGAATTTCTCCAAATTATTTCTGGGTCTTGAAGATCTCATGTATTCTAGCCGCTCCACAAAATTTTAGAGCTAGAGCACATTCGATGCTACCCAAAATCAATAGAAGGGAGGGGTTTTATCAGTGCCTTATGGACCCAGTGGTCATGTGCACCCGAAGAGGGAAGATGACGAAATATGGCTTGTAATGTGCAGAGCAGAGGGAAAAGGTGAAATGGGAAAACGAGACAACTCTACCAAAATCATGTTTTTTCATGTAGTGCTCTTCCTAAAGCCATAGGTCAATAGGGGAGATCCCATGCGACTAGGATTGAGGATTAACCCCCCTTTTAAGGTGAGGGAAAAAAACTATAGTCAAAACCCTTCCTTCTTCTAAGTCACCCAATAATCCATGCCTAATATGCCCAACAAAAAACAAGCATAAGCACCTAATTACACAATGAAAAACATACATTTAGGACTAGATTGCCCACCTTCAAATATATGCTCTTGGCAGATGGGTGAGGGGACATGACTGATTCAGGGAGTGGAGATCATATGGCACAATGCATCAGCTACACTAGTGGCTGTCAGGGGCTGCCGACTAAAGACAAGACTAGGAGAAAATTTCTCCTATGGGGTCACCCACTTTTGGTGGGTAACAAGACTCTACCTGCTCTCCAAGCATGTCCTTCATCCAATGGAGCCCTTTGCTGCTTTGCTGCTCTGCACACACCCAAAATATGTTGTTTAATGTTAAGAAGACCATCTACTAGATTCTCTCAAGCCAACTGAGAGATGTAGGTGAAGGTGCCCATATCGTTCATGCCAAACTATAGTGATGTTTGATGCACTCTTGGCTACTGTTGCACGCTCCTTGATCTATTTGATATTAACCAATTTGAACAGTTCATGATCCTCCTCACCGAGAGAGATATTCTTGATCACGTGGTCAACTATATAACATTTATGATTGCTATAATTGACATCTAGATGGGAGTAGTGTTGCATAACCTAACTCACTCAAAGTAGATTAAGCTTCATACCTGTCACATAATACACATTGAGGATAATGAATGTTTTTCTCCAAAGGAAATTTGCACATACCATTTGCGAACTGCTATGTACTCTGCCTCACCATCGAAGATCATTGAATCTTTCAAGGAACAT
Organism: Pinus taeda; assembly: GCA_000404065.3. NCBI lineage: Eukaryota > Viridiplantae > Streptophyta > Pinopsida > Pinales > Pinaceae > Pinus > Pinus taeda. The sequence continues at coordinate 9,234 of APFE031270863.1, read as the reverse complement.
GTAGTGTACTTTGTGAACAAGTCCTATTGGTGAAATTTTCTAATTCACCTAAATCAATGTACCACATAGATGAAATTTACTGATTCACTTGATTCTTGCTTGTGAATGCAAAGAAAGTTGATCCCTTCTCTTTTATATGCTATGCAACATTGGCCTTTTCCTTAGGCCCTCCTTGGTTTGGTTTTTGATCAACCAACCTCTTGTTGTAGTGCTTCTTCATATGGTGCACTTTGCCACAATTGACAAGTGATGGTTTTCAGGCTCTTATTGCATCTTCACTATACATTTACTTTTATTCTTTGCCCCTTTGTTTTTTCTCTTGATATTTGTTGCAAAGGTCGGTTTTAAACCATCTGTCAAATGCCACTACCTAATTGTTTCTTCCATTAGTCCTATTCTAAGAACCTATTGCGTAGCTCATAAAACATCAGGTCAACATTTCTAGTGATGATGTTCAAGGTCTCAATAAAGTGTTCATAAGCATGTGGTAGGCTTTTCAACATGATAACCACCATGTCCTCCTCTTTCATCTTCTTACCAATGGCGAACAACTACTCTGTGATATCCTTTATCTTGAGTGAATGCTCCTCTAGTTATGCTCTTTTATCCATTGTGATCGAAAACAACATATTCTTCAAGGAGGCATTGTGCTTATCCGAACTCATATGCAACTCTTTTTTTAATTTTAGGTATGTTCTATGCTTAGAGCAATTTATTTCAATTTTCACAGTTAGCTCAATTTGTTTTCCAGATTAGCAATCACATCAGCATTAAAGTAAACTGCAGATAGAACATAAATATAAATCCCAAAAGACAAGCCAAGACAAGAGGACACAAGATGTGGTGCTAGCCAGGGACAAACCCCAATGTGGGGAAACCCTTGATCAAATATTCATATATGTTCTTCAATAGTTTAGCAGAGAGAGAGAGAGAGAGATAGTACATTTACAACAGAAGTCAACATTTTGACTTATCTAGATAAGAGCATAGATCATCTCTAAAAAGATGATACATGAGATCAGTTGAAGACATATTGCTTCAACTGATTCTCCAAGGTGACTCCACCTATCATTGTGCTACATCTCATCACCATGCTGCACCTCACCGTGTTGCACCATGTTGCACCCATCATCACAATGCTGGACCTCATGACCATGCTGTACACATCATACTGCTGCAACTTATGCTGCACTGCTGTCTCATGTGCCATTGTTGCACCATGCCGCCACAACTGTTCCATGTGCCATTCCTGTACCATGCTACCACAGTTGTCCCATGTGCCATTGCTGTACCATGCTACCACAGTTGTCCCATGTGCCATAGCTGCATCATGTTGCCACACTGCTGTCCCATGTGGTATGTTGAACCATCTTGACATACAACATGTCTCATGTGCTTGCAACACCATGCTTCCCATGTTGTCCATGCTTGCTGCTGTCCCATGTTTGCCTTAGCATTCCTTTGCTGTCCCATTTACTATGTAGCTGTCCCTTGTCACTGCTGCCTAGATATATTGTTGTAGTAGTTGTCCCTAATAGTCATGCTACACCTTGTTGTTGTCCCATGTGTCTTAGCAGCACCATGTAGCCCAACTGTCCCATTTACTAGCACTGCTGTCCTGAGCATGTTTGAGCCCTCAAACTTTCCATGTTGCCCCTATTTTGAGGTGGTTAGGACTGCGGCCTACCATAGTCCCACGTTGTCACCTGCAACCCACCTTTTTGCTGCCCCAAACAACCCTTCTTCAACTCGGCCTACCCTCGGCCTCCTTTCGGCAGCTCGGTGCCTTGTTTTAGGCCTTAAAACAATCCTCCCTTTTAGCTACGTTAGGCCTACGTCTAGGGCACCATATGCCTGCGGCTATGGCACCATTGGTATGTTTAGCAAAATGTCTATCTTCATCTTAACAGTGGCTAGGATACCCTTATGATAGCGTAGGTTGGGGCTGCCTTAGGATAGCGTTAGGGCTGCCTTCTTGGATTGCGTTAGGGCTGCCTTTAGGACTGCGTTAGGGCTGCCGTTGGATTGCGTTAGGGCTACCTTTATGACAACGTTTAGGGCTGCCTTTAGGACAACGTTAGGCTTCTTCCTTAAGCTCCTTTAGGTCCACACATAGAACCCTTCCATCGCTTTGCTGGGCTGCCTTCTTTGTTGTGGCTAGGGCAACCTCTTTTCCTCCAACGTCTAGGGCTTCCACTCCTAGATTTCTCTTCCACGAAAACCCAAGACAAGTGGAGAGAAATCAAGATATAAGTGTGTATAAAATGACATGTGGGGTTTATTTGGTTGCTGGCCGGCCTTGACAATTTGTCTCATAACACAAATGAATTCATAACTCCATGAATACTTATAGGAATTGGGTGATATTTAGATCAATCCTACACCTCTCGATGAGAGGGATCCAAGACAAATATCAGTTGCCATAAATAAGATGACCCACATGGAGTTTGGCCCTAGTTGCCAATTTTAACACTCCCTCTCAACTAGGGAGAACTCCATCTGTTGATCCATCTGTCCAACTGTACTATCTTTGCCATCAGTGCCTTGCACTGCTTTGCTGAACCATGAAGAAGAAGAATTGTTTGAGAATGTCTCATACCATTCTCTATTGACCCGAAGTCAGTTCCATATGAAGAAAGCGTGTCATACCCGAAGTCAGTTCCATATGAAGAGAGTGTGTGATACCACTCCTGACTCGAAGTCAGTTTCATTGATCCCAGATCAATATCACAATAGAGTGTCTCAAACCACTCATACTGATCCCAGATCAGTTTGATTGATCCCAGATCAATGGAGGTCATCCTATCATAGGGAGTACGGTAGATACAACGATGCATCCATCGATAGTACTACTATGGTCCCTGACCCCATTTCCCTGCTCATTGGCCAGATGAGAGGTACTTCCCATGAGTCCCAGACTGCATGGGTAGGATGCTTGACATGAGAACCACTCATCCTGTCACTAAGTTGCCATGGGGTATCATAGTGGAAGGCTGAGCCATTCACCCTGTACACAACCCACCATTAAGGGAGGGTGAGTCGCCCTATGGTCGCTTGTTGCTCCAATAAGCACCCCAAGCCCCCCGAAGCTCCCAAAGCTCAATGCATGCAACATGCAGGACCCTCATAAGAAGGTCTCTCAATGACTCTTAAGTCGTTCAGGAAAGTCACAAATTTGACCTTTCTCCAGGGCTTTGATAGAATGTTTGGGACTTGTACATCAGTCTCAATGCGATAGAGCCTCCTTGCTCATCGATGTACCATATCCTAGATAAGGTAGTATCTGATGTCTATATACTGGAGCAATCATAGAATACGAGATCCCTCCTTGGTTGACAAAGAAGATCATGGTGGTATCCATCATGTGTACAAACCACTCACTGAAGAGCTTCTACAACTAGGCAGCTAACACGAGGTCATACTCGTGAGTCGTAGCTATGTATTTGGTCTTAATGGTGCATATAGCAACTGACTTCTACTTTCTGCCCATCCAGAATATCGAGCAGAACTTAAAGAGAATCATCACTTAGAAGTGCTCTTGAGATCCTCCACACTGCCTGCCTAGTCAGCATTCGAATAATCATGCAATTTCATATTTCCAGTAGTATATCTCAATCCATGAGGGATTGTGCCCCGAAGATATCTGAGAAGATTCTTATCACCAATCTAGTGAGGCTCAACCAAAATATGAGCCCAACATGTTAATTGCAAAACATATATCCGGACGGAAGTTCACCAAGAACATCAATGTGAATGAGTTTATGAAACTCAGAGGCATTTCCCAAATCTGGTCCGGCATCAGTACCATATAACTTCTGAAAGTTAAGATCCTCGAGGTAGTCATGGGCTCGCAGTTTACCATTCCACATCCGGAATCCAACTCCCTCTTACTTCTGCAAATGAGAGGGTTTGCACTTGTCAGAAATAGGTCGTCCTCTGAAGGTTCCGATATGAGAGGTCTGTCATCCACAACCTTCGAGCAATGGTTTGGATCGACTTTACTCCTAGTGAATCTTAACTTCATCAGACAACAATCAATCCTCTCATACTATGCTCTGGGTGTTTTGCTTCAAGCCAGAGAGGGCTTTCTTCCACCTGTATACATGAGATTCCCGATCATGAATCTCAAATCCCTCAGGTTGTTCCAAACCTGTGGACCTGCTACATGAGTGGAATGGTCTCCTTGTAAGATTTTCCTTCAGTACATCTCAGACATGTACCTTCATGCTCTTCTTGGATTCACGCATCCCTGTCATCATTTGACTCACATCAGGTAGGGTCCCATAATAAGTAGACCTTCGGTGCTATAGATGAGATGTGACAACTGACATGGTCCCGAATGGACCTCTTGCAACTTGATGCAACCTTGAACTCAAAAGCATCTTTGAAAATTCCATTTTCAAACACGTACCTTTCCATCGATGAATGCCACCTTGAAACCTTTGACTTCCATTGTCGAAATGGACACCAGGTTCCTCTTGCGATCAGGGACATAAATAGATTCTCATAAATGAATCGTGTTATCGTCATTCAATTAAGGGGTAATATTCCCTACACCCTTTCCAGGATAGGTGGCATTGACTCAAGTATAATCCCACGATTGTTTCCATCTCAATTAAATTAGAGAGATCACCCTTCTATCCGATGAAGTGCCTTGAAACACTACAACCAATAAGTCAGATTCCCACAAAATCTGAAGGAGAGGGCCAATACAAGATAACACTTCTTTATCTTATCAGAAATAACATTTTATTCTTCATACCTAGGGTTTCTTGCTTTCTTTGAAGAGTCGGCTGTTTCCTTGATGACCTGCATTACTTGTCATTCCTCCGATCATTGAAGATGTCCCTGGAATGATTGTTATCTTCATCAAGAGATGTGTCCCTGCCATTCAGACACTCCTTCGCATAATGGCTGAACTTATTACAAACAAGACATCTATCTTTCTTTCCACCCTTAGATCCAGACTTCTCGTTGAAGTGATCTTTAGGTGGGTCATCATAAGCTTCCGCTGCACTATACTGATAATATTCTCTGCTTCGACTTCACCCTTGGTGAATTTGAAGAGGGATGAGGAATCCATTGATCCTTTGGTCCTTTCCCAACTGTCTTCGGTGATTGCTCTTTCACTCTTGCTTGGGCTTTTTCTTCACCTCAGCTCTGATACCATGTTAATTTTAGGTATGTTCTATGCTTAGAGCAATTTATTTCAATTTTCACAGTTAGCTCAATATCTTTTCCAGATTAGCAATCACATCAACATTAAAGTAAATTGTAGATAGAACATAAACATAAATCGCAGAAGACAAGCAAAGACAAGAGGACACAAGATGTGGCGCTAGCCAGGGACAAACACAATGGGGGGAAACCCTTGATCATTTTTTTGTATGTTCTTCAATTATTCAACAGAGGGAGAAGAGAGAAGATAGTACTTTACAAAGAGTCAATACTTTGACTTATCTAGATAAGACATAGATCATCTCTAAGAAGATGATACATGAGATCAGTTGAAGACATGCTGCTTCAACTAATTCTCCAAGTTGACTCCTTCACCTATCATTGTGCTGCACCATGTTGCACCCATCATCACAATGCTGGACCTCATGATCATGCTGTACACATCATACTACTGCACCTTATGCTGCACTGCTATGTCATGTGCCATTGTTGCACCATGCTGCCACAGCTGTCCCATGTACCATTGCTGTACCATGCTACCACAATTGTCCCATGTGCCATAGCTGCATCATGTTGCCACACTGCTATCCCATGTGGTATGTTGAACCATGTTGACATACAACATGTATCATGTGTTTTCAGCACCATGCTTGCTGTTGTCCCATGTTTGCCTTAGCATTCCTTTGCTGTCCTATGTTTGCCTTAGCATTCCTTTGCTGTCCCATTTACTATGCAGCTGTCCCTTGCCATTGCTGCCTAATATTGCTGTAGTTGCTGTCCTTAACAGTCATGCTATACCTTGCTGCTGTCCCATGTGTCTTAGCAACACCATGTAGCCCAACTGCCCCATTTACTAGCACTGCTGTCCTGGGCATGTTTGAGCCCTCAAACTCTCCATGCTGTCCCTGTTTTGAGGCAGTTAGGACTGCGGCCTACCACAGTCCCACGCTATCACCTACAGCCCATCTTTTCGCTGCCCCAAACAACCCTTTTTCAACTTGGCCTACCCTCGGCCTCCTTTCAGCAGCTCAGTGCCTTGTTTTAGGCCTTAAAACAGTCCTCCCTTTCAGCCACATAAGGCCTGTGTCTAGGGCACCATATGCCTGTGGCTAGGGCACCATTGGTATGTTTAGGATAGCGTCTATCTTCATCTTAACAGTGGCTAGGATACCCTTGAGATAGCGTAGGTTGGGGCTGCCTTAGGATAGCGTTAGGGCTGCCTTCTTGGACTGCGTTAGGGCTTGTTAAATTTGGACAACTAGGTCCAAACTCCATGTTCTGATGCTCAGATTAAGAGGCTAATATTTTTGTTGGATTCCTCTTTCTTAGAGGTGTAAAATCCATATAAAAATAGTCTTAATCCGATGAGCAGAACTTATATTTTGAATTTATTATTCTTAATAAATTATATGTGCAAGGTCAGCCAGTTTTGTAATGTAGGCTCACATGACCAACAGATGTGTCACACACCC
>APFE031270859.1:49692-83455 GCA_000404065.3 Pinus taeda | reverse complement strand
GGTTGTCTGTCCTATGTACATGAAAATGAATTTATAAAGCTGAGCATGGTAATGCCTGCCTCAGCTAGATCATGAAAATATTATGAAGATAATGTATTGCATTGTATCTTATTACAGGTCACCTTCTAGTTCTAAAAACCTCGGATCGTCGTGACAAATCATTTCGCCCGACATTAGAAGTTTTACGACCTCATGCTTTAGGGGGAAAATTTTAAGAAATATTTGGGCACTGCACCACAATAACATATATCCATAAACCAAGGGCTTCTAAGCCCCTAAAAGTTTTTTTCCATACCGTAAAGAAACGAGGTTAGCTGATTACATCATTTCCCAGAAGTTCTCCCCGAAAAACTGCTCAGAACTGGTCAAACCTGGACCATACAGACTGCTCTTTGCTGAGGGTACGATGCATCTCACCTGTTACACATATAAGGTGTGATGCATACTGAAATGTGCTTCTGTAGGGTGCGATGAGTGAGATCAGACAAATGGCAGAGGCAGTTTGCTAGGTGGAAACCCAAAGAATCTCCTAGAAACTGCTCATTTGACACTTGCCTCTCCGAATTCACCCAGGGATGAGTAATAGATCATGAAATATCCAAGTGGAACCAAGAACTATAAGAGAAATGACACTAATCATAATCACAGAAGCTAACTCACACACCTGCAAATATCTATATATGGATCCCTCATCCTAAAGATCTAGAGGCTGGAATTTTGTAGTTTGTAATGAAGTGTTGTTGGTTTCTCTGTGGAACATCATAGTGTTGGGTGATCTAGATTTTCATGAGGTGAAGAGGGCTTTCATGCTGGGAGGATGGCGCTGGGTTAGACCACTAGGTTGTAATCCTCTCTTCTACTACTTTTATCAATAAATCTATTTGATTTTTCCTCCATATTCTTGTATATTTTTGAATCTTGTATTGGTGTATGCATTTGTATGGTTAATATACATTTGATCCTATATTTTTTATGGTTATATATCTCTATGCTTTGATGGTATTATGCTTCTTTGAATCTACAGGTGTTCTTTGAAGTGGGACAAGTGAGGAAAGAGTGGCGAAGCTCTGTCAAAGGAGGGAGAAAACAAGCAAGGAGCCAAGGAAAAGACTGAGGTTGGTACTCTCTGCTTCTCTCTCATCTATCTCTCATAAAGGAAGACAAAAGTAACCTTAGTTTATTTGTTTCTAAGATAGCTACATGTCTTAGTGGGACTAGTAGCTTTGAATGGACACTAGTTTTCCCGATAACAGGCACTCAATAGCGTTTTCATAGGAATCCATATTGATCCTATGAATGGATAACTAGTCCATGCCCAAAATCATACTATATGAACCCAAAGAACCACATTTAGATGTGTTTATGTAGGCATACCATTAAACTCAAATGCACAAGATCTCACCCAATGATTAACTCTTCTGTTGGTCCTTATAGCCAACTGTACCAACCAAGTTTTCGCATGAAATTCTCTATTCAAACAACACTTATCTAGTGGATCAAGATTGATATAACTATAATTTGATCCAAGATCAATCAAAAATAGAAATAAAATGATCACAAAGATTACCTTCCATCTTGATAATGGATGTCTGATGATCTTCTTGCCTACTATCCACGTTACATAGATCTAAGGAATACTCTTACCAACATCCCCGAATGTTTGTGCCTCATGAGAAATATAAATCTTAGGCCTGTCACTCTAATCCAATGGGAACTCACTCCTGAAATGCTCTCCACCACAAGTCTAACACCTTAAAGGTTTTCTGTCATTTCCCTTACTCTGCTCTTAAGGGGGAGACTGATTTCTTCTCTCAACTGCATTGAACTTCTTTTAAGGTGCCATATTTTCCTTGTAATCTACATCCTGAGGTCTTCCTTGCTTCTATGGCCACTTTCTTTAGTCTTCTCATTCCCTTTCCAATCATGCTTAAGCTTAGGCTTGTGCTTTCACTGCTCATAACAATGCTTTAGTTTTCTAATGTATTCCTCCAATGACCAATGATTATCAAACTCAATATGGTCCTTGAATGCTACTAGAAACACATTGATGAACCTTTGAATATTCACTTTCTCATCCTTAAGATAAAACAACTCCAGGAATCAGATAGTGTACTCATCATCTATCATATAACCCATCTTCATCCCATTGAATTCATTTTCCTTGTCATCATAGTATCTCTCAGATAGGTACTTCATCTTGAAGACTCCATCAAAATCATCCCAAATTAGATCCTCTTCTCTAATGCTTATGACATTCCTCAGATATTCCCACCATATATTTAATTTTCCTTTGAGACTGAAGGTAGCTATCTTGGATTTCATGTTCTTCAAGTAATCATGTAATATGAAGAACTTCTTTATCCCAAGCAACCATGCTTTTGCAACTTTTGATTTCTTCATTTCTCCATTGAATGTAGGGGGCCTTGCTTTCTTGAACTCTTCTAGAAAATATCCTTTCTCACTCCTCTTATATGAATGATGGTAGTGATGGTGATGATGTCTCTTGGAACTAGAGCTAGAATGAAACCCATAGGCACTAGCCCTTTTGTGAGGTGTATCCAAAGATCTACCACCTTCAACCCTATCATCTATGTCCATCCTATGTCCTCTATGAGACCCGCTTCCATATGTGTGATTAGTCTTATCCTCCTCTCCATAATTGATCCCCATATGTCCCTACTTTGTAAATATGAAAGACTATAAAGAATGACTGCATTAATTTATGCTCGTTTTCCCTAAGCGCTTGCAAGTCTTTCATGTGCCTCAATTAGCCTATTATTATCCACCTTGAAAATTATGATCTCTACCCTTAGACTCCTCAGTGTGTCTTCTAGATTTGGAGAATACTCTTCTCCTTGATGCTCAACTGATCTTTCCCATTCCACTACATTCACATTAGGCCTATAAGGGGAGTCATGTGAATTTAATCCACCATTATAATCGCCATCTTTGATCTTTTATTTCCTGCAAACATACCTTGTTAGATAAACCAAGTAGAAGACATAATCAAGTCATACCTTAGTGTATCTCATGGGAAGATATAACATCTTCACAAATCAGTCCAGACTAGTACGATACAATTTCACAAGTATACCCACTCATATATAGATAAGGTCATGATATCCATAACAGTAAATAGCTAACATTCATACATCATAAACACATAAACAACTGATATGCATGCATAAAAATCACATCTACCTTGAGGTCTAGTGGGGCAGCTTTGCTCTGATACCAATTTGTAACCCCTCCTCCCACGTTTACCCACTTTTACAATCTCACCAAGGTAAACTTGAGCTGAGTGTTAGTATGACATGACTCGACCTCCAAGTATCAGTTATGGAAGTGGAGTGTACAAGCTGGAACACATACTTTCATTCCTAAGGATACTAGATCACTCAACAAATTTAAAACCACCCTTGGTGATCAATCCCTAAGTTGGAACTCATTTTCTCAAGCTTGACACCCCAACCGTACCCATAACACCATGTGCATGTGGTTGGGAGCCCACAACAACACCCATAAACCTTCATGAACATGGTTATGAATGAGATCCTTGTTCTGTGACAGTGATTGTGAGATCTGTGCCACTTTTTTAGGGCTAGACTTTAGGCCATTTCCCAGAAATGCCCAGAACTCTCCAAAATGAAATCTAATATGATAATAAGTCTATGTAATCAATAATCAAACTATATCTTTCTCAAAACATTCCTAATACATGATAGACATTTTTTCGAACATATGATAAACATAGAAGCTACAGGTCATGGAAGCATATCTGATCATGGATTCCTTTGTTGAAAATAACAACAAGAAATGTTAAAAATAACATCATGAAAGATCCTAATTTAATTTTTCCTTGAATTAAATTGGGAATAAAATTGTAATACCAAATCTCATGGCAACTTGTAATAGTTAACTAAGTTAATTTGAATTAGTTGGCTCATTTAGTTCAAGTTGAGGGTATAACTAGAGTCGTGTATAGTGTCTCCTATAATTAGGAGCACTAGTTGAGTTTATTTTGAGTTGTAATTATTTAATTCAATCTAATTGAGATAAAGTTAGTTAAGCTAGTTCTAATTGATAGATGGACTAGTGAGAGGTAAAGTGAATTAGTTTGGATTTAATTCACATGTAGTGATCAATTAGATAACTGATAATTCACTCATAAATAACCAATGCATGTCAGTTTTGAGAAAGACCCATTTGAGATTGGAGTTCAGGGACAATGTACTATCAGTTGTAAAATAATCTAAATTAAATTGATAGTACATGAAGTCAGAGAAAGGCCTATAAGGATTGCACAATTCATAATTGAGGATGTTCTCCATTAAATAGGGACTAATTCCTTGAGGAAAAATACAAGGAATTAAGATCTTGGAGGCTTGGAAATTTGGTTAAGTATTTGCCAAAGGCAGTTAGTCAGGCAAAGCATAGAAAATACTTGTGCAGGTTGAGCTCAAGGTTTAGCATATCATATTGTGTTTATCCAGATTATTTGATTAATGAAATATATATATAGCAGGGGTTTTTAGCTATGGATTTCCCAAAAACAATATTGTATTATGCGTGATTGAAATTATTCCTTTTCTACTTCATGATTTCATTGATCAATTTTTGTTTCCACTGATGAGTAGAGTAGATTCAAGTAAATTGTTTTAGCATATTACAATAAGCAGTTTGAATCTAAAAGAAAAGTATACATGGTATTGAAGCTAGATTTATATAAATATCTACATGGTGTGAGAGTTTAAATCACACTAGAAGAGAAGAATTTGAAGTTGTCCTTGCAGATTGATGGAGCTCTAGTTTAGGGAAGATCTAGAAGACCCTATTTGTAGACTTATTAATGGAGATAGAAGGCTACTAGTGGGCATATTAGTGAACCAAATATTTAGTGACAAAAAAATGAGTTGAGATCATTGACATTAGTAGATTGAGGAGTAGAGATATTTCCCATAGGGAGATCCAAACTCAGAGGGATTCTAGTTTCAGAGTGAGAAACCTTATGGAAACTAGTACTTATGGATATGCAAAGATCAAACTCATTATTTTAGTATTTTCAGTAGCAATACAAAAGTAACAATAGATCAGTAGCAACAACATTATGAGTAGATAAAAGTTTTCTTTTCATGTAGGTATACCTCCTGGTGTGAGGTGGGGCGATGTGAAGTAGTAGTCCCAAGAATTGCAGAAATTCGGGTAGGTTCCATTGAGGTGTGTTTGTCTCATGGATCATTACCTTGGTACAATGGCCCACAATATTTAGTAATAGGAGGATCAATGTCATTCATATACTAAGGAGTGCAAAGAAGAGTTGACAGAAGTGCAGGAGGCTCAATAGCAAAGTCAACAACAACACAATTTTCCCAATAGAGTTGCATATTGATTCAGTGGTTATTTTTATTTATTTTTATTCTCAGTTGAAGATGTTGCAGTTGAAAGAATAACAATGAGAGGTGTTAATAGAGTACATTCCTACAAATGAACATGATGCAGATATTTCGACAAAGGCATTGTCAAGATGCAAATTCGAGTTTCATAGAGGCAGGATCAAGGTAGCAGATAATCCCTTTCTTGCTGAGAGGGAGTGTTGAAAATAGAAACAAGAAATGTTAAAAATAGCATCAAGAAAAATCCTAATTTAATTTGTCCTTGAATTAAATTGGGAATAAACTTGTAATTCCACATCTCATGACAATTTGTAATAGTTAACTAAGTTAATTTGACTTAGTTGGCTCAGTTAATTCAAGTTGAGGGTCTAACTAGAGTCATGTATGATGTCTCCTATAATTAGGAGTACTAGTTGAGTTTATTTTGAGTTGTAATTATTTAATTTAGTCTAACTAAGTTAAAGTCAGTTAAACTAGTTCTAATTGATGGAGGAACCAGTGAGAGGTCAAGTGAATTAATTTGGACTTAACTCACATCTAGTGATCATTAAGATAACTAATAATTCACTCATAAATAACTTATGCATGTTAGTTCTGAGAAAGACCCAGTTGAGATTGGAGTTCAAGGATAGTGTACTATCAGTGGTAAAATCATCTAAATTAAACCAATGGTGCATGCAGCCAGAGAATGTCCTATGAGGATTGAAAAATTCATAAGTGAGGAATTTGCCCATTAAATAGGGGTTAATACCTTGAGAAATAGTGCAAGGAATTAGGAACTTGGAGGCTTGGAAATTTGGTGAAGTATTTGCCAACGTCAGTTAGTCACACAAAGGATAGAAAATACTTGTGCAGGTTGAGCTCAAGGTTGATCATAGCATATTGTATTCATCTAGATCCTTTGACTAATGAAATATACATATAACAGGGGTTTTTAGCTGTGGCTTCCCCCAAAAAAATTATTGTGTTATGTGTGATTGAATTCATCCTTTTCTGCTTCATGATTTCATCAATCAATTTTTGTTTCTATTGATGAGTAAAGTAGATTCAAGTCAATTGTTTTAGCATATTACAATCTGTAGTTTGAATATACAAGAAAATTCTACATTCTTAACTTCATTAGAGAATCATCAAGAAAGCTTAATGCCTTCTCAATCTAGCTGCAACAATACTTATTTGTCCATGCATACATTAACCAATCAATAGCTCAATAGATCATGAACAACATCCATTACAAAACACATCATTCAACCATGCATATAACCAACATATAACCATAATAGAATTTGTTTTCACCTACTACAACTTTATGCAATTGTGACAAATGATTTTAAATGATGGAAAAAAGGGGAGCCGAAGTGAAAAATGTCCAATTAGGAAGAAGCCAAAATCAAAAGCCTAAGTCTCAAAGCCCAAAGGAAAGCCAAAATCTAAAGAGGAGTGCCAAAATTTTGGGACCCAATCACATCAGAAGCCTTTTAAATTTCTTTTCAAAAACGTTCTAATGGGAGGGGCTTTGATATTATATGGCACATAATAATCAAAAATAAAAGGGACCAAGGGCGCAGAACTGGGTAGAGCACCTAAGTGCTAAGATGGAATTTCAGAGGATGGTGGAATAAGAACTTTGCCTTAATTCTTAATTGAAAAATATTCTGATGAGAGGAACTCCGATATCATGTGGTAGCTAGTCATGAAGACTCAAAATGATTTAGGGCATAGAGAGGGGTGAGCACCTAAGGGCCAAGAAGGAATATCAGAGGTTGAAGGCATCGGAAATCATTTTAATTCCTTTATCAAAAATTTTCAATGAAGATGGGCTCCAATACAAACTAACGCTTGGTCACGAAAATATAAAGGAAACTAGTGCAAAACTAAGGACCCTAGGGACCCTTTCTCTCTCCTCAAAACTTGACACATGGTAGTAGATGGTTGGTTCTGAGAAGCTGAAAGCTCATATTACATTAGCATGGCATGGACAAAAAAGGACATGTGGCAGGTGATCTCAACATTTTAGAGGGCCTAAACATACAAATATATTTGACACATGTCACCACTCAGGAGGCACCACATGGGGATGATGATGCCAACACAACGTCATTTCAAAGATCTGTATTTCAGAGGTGATAGAAATCAAAACTCTTTTATAATTAGCTTTTGAAAATGTTCCAATGAAGAGGGCTTCGATATTATATGGCATCAATCATGGTAACTCTAGAGAACTAAGGGCACAAAGCTGGGGCCGAGCACCAAGAGCTATGAGCTCATCATAAGTGGTCCTTTGTGTAACTCCAATGTTAATTATTAATTTGAAAACTTCCAATGAAGAAGGCTTCATATGTAGACTAGAACATGGTCATGAGAGATCCATAAAACCCAGAGCTAAGGGAATATTTAGCACCTAAGTGTTATGGGCCATATTGGGGATGCAAATATTATAAGTCATGTAAATTCTAATTTGGAAAAATTCCAATGGTGAAGGGGCTTTGATATGTGGTGGCGCTTGGTTATGACCATTCAAAGAACCAAGGGAGAATCACAAATTACAAAGAAATATAGGCCCTTGACATGGTCTAATGGGATAAACAAGAAGAGGGCCAATGGAATAGGAGCTTAAAAACATCAAAACTTTATGTTTTTAGAATGTTTTTTCAAACAAAGTTACAAGAATAGAAGGCTCTAATATTGCAACACCTATGCATTAAGACTCTGGTCATAGGTAGTGTTCGCATGGGTGATAAGCAATAAAGGAGCTTAAGAAAGAGGATCCAAGGGTGATTAGAGTTCTGTGTTTTCATAATGATATTTTAGAAGAGTTACAAGATGTATTGGGTTCCGATGGTATATCCTAGAGTGTATGTAGGTGGATGGGTCGACAACTACGTCACATGACATCTTCAACACCACCATACCTGATCATGGCCAGTTCCAAGAGGGGAGATTAAACAATTAGGGTGAGAAAGTGATAGTTATATTGTCTGGTAACTACAAAGGAACACCGTGGAAGAGACATGGCCTAATTAGAGGAGGTCACACAAATTGGCATGGATATTTTTTGTTGTAACCATTATTCAGTTTTCCCATGTTTTGTTATTTTTTAATTTATGTGTTATAAAGAAGGAATCAATCTGTTATGTAATCATTTGAATATGTGCACACTGATGCAACTAGTCGATCATACATATGTAACATTAGAAGATATTTTGTAACATTTGATTCAAATCTCCCCCTCTTCCCATAAATAGGGGGAAGAAACTCATTTGAAAGGTTCCAAAATCTTGTTCCCAGAGGTCTAAAATTTGTATATGTCGGTATTATGAGTTCTTTGTACAGAAAGAGGTTCCAACTATTGGTTCAATGGCGGTAAACTATGTTGGACCTTGTTACTGGCAAAACTAGTGTCTTTTCAATCGACTAGCCCTCTAGGTTTGGCAGCTACCGTAGAAACAATAGTTTAACGCAATTCACGATTTCTTCTATGTATAATATATAAGAGTGAGATGAGAGGACCAACCTAGAACTTTCTCTTGATCCCTTGCTTGATCTCTCTCCCCCTTGACAGAGCTTGGAACTCCTCTCCGTACTTATCCCGCTTGGAGACCCTAGCAATGTTGCAGGATAAGATCGAGGGACTCACTCTCGGTATCAGGATGTTGGGACCGATGAGCTACCTTTGAGGTTACAACGCCATACTACTGGTGTACTGAGTCGCTGGACTAGGCTCCTATGCATGATAGCATAGGTGGTGACATGTTATCACCAGCATCACTAGTCTAGGATTTTTTTCTACATTCATTTTGAGTTTTTTGGTCAGATGATCAATTTTGCCTTCGACACAAAGCATTTTGTAAAAAATATAAATAGCTATCTATTTTTTATTTTCAGAGTTTTTCTTTGGTTAAGTTATGCAATCTTGGTGCAAATTTTGATGTGGAATGATTTATTTACAAATGTTGTAAATGTTTATCTAGCACATAGTTTGCTAATGAATCAGTCAATGTGTTTAAGTTTATGGAAATGTGTTGATACTGAATGTAATCAAAATGTCTTTCCAAAATCTTGACTCTTAGGAACATGCGATAAATAGTTGGTTTCCAGACAGAATAAATTCCATTAAGCTGTAGAATGACGAGTTGCGAATCCAGCCTAACAATGAGTCGGCGTATGCCACATGAAATGGCATCAGAGAGAAGTTAAATCAACGCGCTATACTTAGCGATGTTTTTCATCTATCAACCAATACATATCCCTCTAAAATTCACTAACTCCCTGCTTGGAGCGAGAATGGCCTAGGTTGTAGAAGATAGGTTCTGCATACTACGACTAGCTCCATCGGCATACCCAAAAAATGGTTCCAAAAGATCTGACATCTGCAACAAATGCGAAGTAGATTACCTAACCAAAATGAAAACTCTAAAAGAAAACAAAACAACAATAAAAACATATGTACAATGAGTTTACTACACTTAATCGAGCATAGTAACCTTTAAGATACAACCTGTTTTGGGGCCGCGACAGTGGAATCCCATCATAATCGACCAGCTCATAGGGTACTTTTGTCAATACCCGTTTAACAATGTAGGGGTCCATCCATAATGGTTTGAATTTACCTGCTCCTCATTTGTGAGAGTCCTAATTGTACAAGAAGACCAGGACACCTTCTGAGAAGACACAAGGCTTGACATTTTTATCATATTGCGCCTTGACGCATTTCTTATGAGCTTCGCTAGGAAACGCAACATCATGACAGGTTTCATCCAGATGGATTAGTTCCAAGAAATAGGCCTCTTCTTCAGAGGTTTTGGGAAGAAAATCAATTGCAAGCTTGAGGGATGAGATTTCACACTAGATTGGTAAGACAGATTCTAAATCATACACCAATTGAAGGGGTGTGAATCTAATCACATTTCTCACCGAAGTCCTATATGCCCACAAAACTGAGTACATGATTGAATGCTAATTTCGTTTGTGGACTCCAATCATTCTCTGTAGCATGCACTTAAGGACTTTGTTGATTACCTCAACTTGTTCGTTAGCCTGTGGATAATATGGGGTAGAACTATCATGGGACAGTCCTAATTTGGCTGTCAATTCAATCATCATGTGATTGCAAAAATGCAACCCATGATCTATGAATATAGATTGTGGTACACCAAATCTAGAAACTACATGATTGAAAAAAAATATCAGTCGTTTTGCCGCTGTTTTTTAATGTAGGCATTGCCTTGGCCCATTTTGTAAAATAGTCGAATGCGACTATAATATACCCATGCCCCTGGCCGAGGTGGGGTTACATGTCATGAAATCAATCCCCCATTTAGTGAATGGCCCAACAATAACTACTGGGTGCAGTGGTGCAGGTGGTAATCTAGTTTTGCAATAAAAAATCTGACAAGCATGGCAACTTCTGACTGCAATTATGCAATCTTTGAATATGGTTAGCTAGATGTGACCAGCTCATAATATCTTTGGTGTAGTAGCGTAACCAGATAGATGCTCCCCACAAGCACCTGAAAGACAATCATTCAAAACATTTTAGGCCTCCTCATTCGTGAGGCACCTTCTTAAAACTGTATCGATACCATGATGGTAAAGTGTATCACCAATGATCAGATAGTCCTTGGCTTGGTATCAAGTATGTCGCTATTCAGAGCGAGAGGTGTTAGGCCTAAAAATTTGGGTTTGCAGATAGACCAGTGTACCTCCGTACCACAGATCACTTAACGATATCAGAAACATAGTCTCATCCAAGATTAATGCTTTGGATGTTAAATCGTTGGACGATGAGGGAAGGTCACAAAGTAACTCCGCAAAGATGAGAGACTTCTTTGATTTGGATTTCGTGAATTCCAGATCAAACTCCTGCAAAATGGCTATCCATTTGGAATATTTTCCCCCTAGTAATTGACATGATAGAATGTAGGTCATAGGGTTGCAATCTGACACAATGGTAGTTTGTAAAAGAGAACATAGTGTCGAAATCTCTGTACCACTTGAATGGATGCTAAAACCAACTTTTCAACATAAGAGTACCTGCTTTCTGTATCATTAATATTGCGACTTAAATAATATATAGGATGTTCAATTCCATTATCTTCTTGCACTAAAACCATGGCGATGGTTGTATTTGTAGCAAAGGGATACAGGTTAAAGTCCTTTTGATAGTCAGAAGTGTACATTAATGATGCTTTTATCAGGGAATGCTTTAAAGCATCAAAGGAAGCTTGTGCAACCTGATCCCAGTTGAAGGGTACTCCTTTTTTCAAAAGACGTGTATAACCCTTAGCGAGTTCAGCGTAATGTGGAATGGACCTCCTCAGAAAGTTAACTTTCCCTTGGAGTCTCTTAATCTAAAGCAAATTTGAAGGTGGAGGCATGTCAAGGGTTGCCTGAACCTTAAATGGGTCGAGTTGAATTCCATCCTTAGAAACTATAAAACCAAGTAATCGACTAGAACCAACACAATACACACACTTGTGTGGATTGAGTCGTATATTGTAGTGTCGGCAATGTAGAAATATGGCTTCATCCAAGAAAGGACAAAGGTGAAGGGTATGGTTCCCTCCACATAACCTACATGGAAACCTATTCTTTCTCGTCTGTCCATGAAATTTTTTATCACTAGTTGAAGGTGTGTTATCAACATGATCTTCAGAATTTGATGACATAGGATGGTGCGAATGGGAAGACCATTCTCTCAAAATCTGAGGAAAACAAGGAGAGTCTCGAGAAAAGTGGTCACCCGCACAAATTACACATGGAAATTTGGCTTTGGACAGTCTAATGTGTGGATTTTCATCAGATGATGCATTCAAAGCAGTGGTTGCTTGGTTGCCCCCTTGCTTCTTCTTCTTCTCCTTCCCTTTCTTCTTCTTCTTAGCCACCTGGTTACTAGCATCACTACTTTTACCAAGCGAAGAGGAAGAAGGGGAGGGAGAAACAAATGAAGAATAAGGTGAAGGGTCAACTTTAGTATCAACTGGATGCTGATTCGATTGTGGAGCAATCACAGTATTTTGAACCATGGAGGTTGAGAATAGCCATACTAGCAGGCCAATGGTAATTACCTGAAAGGACAATGTGGCCATATATATAGCACCAATATTTCCCCAAGAAGAAAAAGGACTAGGATTCCCCTCAAAAGGGATTCCTTGATTGGTGGATCCCGAATTTGTCTCCATATATCTCAACCTAAGATCGACTCAAGAATAGGGATATTATTCTGATTTCAATTAATTTTAAATACGTTTTGACACAACTTTGTTGTTTCAATTTTTAAGAGTCGAGAAAAAGATAAAGATGACTCTAGTCCCCTTCGATTTTTAATGAGCCTGAAGTGACAAGTGCTCAGATGGACCTTTTCTTTTAAAGAGTCAAAAAGGAACGAAAGTGACTACTTTTGGAAAATCTAGACAGAGGGATTACTAAACCAATCGCAAAACTGCAATATACACCTTGGTGATAAATTAAAGAGAAATTACCAAGGACTTATGTATAGCAGTCAATCTTACCAACTGTTGTGTTCAGTGCATTGTGATCAATAAGGCGACAGGGTTGGCTTCCTTTGGATAAAGTATATAAGGCTATAGTGTTCTCCAAATATATATGTGACAGTAAAGGGAACACAAGTCTGTGCTAGCACTTGTCATATCAAGGAGGAGGAATCACCCAACCTTCGATGAAAACGATAGTTAGTAGTTTTTATGATGCTAGAACACGTCTCTAGCCTCGACCTCTAGATGTGTTGCGTTAAGTTCCAAAGCTTTGTTAGGTTCATTTGAAATTTATTTTAGACTTGATCTTGTTTAAAGTTTTCTTTTCAATGGTTCACCACGTGATGTTAATTTGAAATTCCTAAAATGCAATCTACAATGATAAACAATCTTTGATTATTTTGAGTAATGAAAATCCTAGCTACTAAGGAAAGAAGATTACAATTCTTTCAAACAAAGAGAAAAGAGCACACACTAGTGCATTTTCCTAAATCATTTTTCGCACACAGAATAAATGCAAATGAAAATGCATGTATTTGTTTTCGTTCCCCTTAATGTGAAAAATGCCAAAAAGGAAAACTAAATGTAACAAAGATCTGAAATATTTTACTCAAAGTGACATTTTCAATAGTTTCTTTTTCAAAAGAGAAAGGAAGACTAAACAAAACTTTTCAATTTCAAATAAAAAATGATTTTGACACTTCAAATAGAAACAAATCAAACCAAATACATGATGAAAGGTTCAATTGACTATTCAAGGAAGGAAGAGTCCATGACACTTCTCTTTTTGACACAAAACGACAATTACAACACTTTTTGTACCAAAGCGACAGATCGATTAAGCAACTTTTCGACAAAGGATTGTAAATGATGAACAAATACATAAAAAAATTACTACTGCTAATCAATGGGGGCTGATCTATGTGATGCAAGCAAGCTTTAGTAAGGAGGCGTTGTTCATAAGCAGCAAAACAACTAAATGAAACTGAAAACAAGGACGAAAATCCCAAATTTCTAGAATGGAAATAGGTTCAGTCAGTCATCGCACCTGGGCTTCACAGAAACAGGGATGCATCACACTTTACACACTCGAGAGGTGTGATGCATACTGGTTTACAGTGAAAGACAGTGTGATGGGCCAGGGAGCGGAACTGAAGTGGGTTGTGGCTCAGATGTGCAGTTGTTTTCAGTGTGTTAAGTTGAGCTATGATGGACTAGTAAAGAGCAAAGTACAGAGGCAAGTCTTGAGAGGTTACTGAGCTACCAAAAAGGCATCTAGAATGCTTGTAAGTGTTTAATTTATAAACTAAACTAGAGATTGACTAAAGCAACATTAATATACTATGCAATTGCAAAGCAAGAATAGTTCGAAGGCTACCTGGATGACTTCAGGCTTTTTCTTTAGTTTATAAAACAAACAATAACAACCAACAAACATCTAAACTCTCCCTAGTGGAGTCACCATTTTGTTTTGGGAAAACTAGTGTCTTTTCGATCGACTAGCCCTTTAGGTTTCGCAGATACCCTAGAAATTATAGTTTAAAGCAATTCACGATTATTCTAGGTATAGTAGATAAGCGAAAGATGAGAGGACCAACCTGGAACTTCTGCTTGATCTCTCTTCCCCTTGACAGAGCTTGCAACTCCTCTCCATACTTATCCTGCTTGGAGAGTACCTGTAGAAACATAGTAACAAATAACCATCAAAGCATCTTGATCTATTATAACACAAACACTACAGAATCAGATATATAATGAACATACAATAGTATTCACAAATGATAACATTCACAATTGCACAATTATATGGAAGAAAACTTGAAGAACATTATTAAATAGAAGGGAGAAATACAACCCAGTTGTCTGATCCAGCATCAATCCATCTTCACCTCATGAAATAGCAATATCACACCAACAATACAATGCTCTTTTCCTCAAATAAAAACTATCAAGCACTTCCTTGCAATTCACAATATTCCAGCCTCTGGATCTCTTAGATGAGGGATCCATTTATAGATATGTGCACAGGTGTGAGTCATCTCTGGGGTTTTGATTAGTGTCATTCTACTTGTCACAATTGGTTCCACTATGAGATTTCTTGGATCTCTTACTCATCCCTGGGCGAATTTAGAGAGGCAAGTGTCATAGGAGAAGTTTCTAGAAGATTCCATGAGAAACCACCAAGCAAATTGTCTTGGACATTTGTCCATCCTTGTCCATTACACCCTATAGAAGGCCCAAACAATATTCATTGTACTTGGCTAGTGTAATACTCAATATACATTGCACTTGGCTAGTGTAATAGTCAGTATGCTTTGCACCTTGCTAGTGGGGCAGTCAGTGTGGTTCAATTTAGGCCATTTTTGGATGGTTTTTCAGGTGGAACTTCTAGGGAATGATGTAATAAGATGACCATGTTATTTTAGGGTATAAAACAACTCTTTTAGTGGTTGAAGAGCCCTAGTTTATTGACATATAAGATTGGGTTGAAGTGCCCAAATATCTCTATAACAGAGCTATGAAATGGACTTCGTTTTTAATGATTAATGAAGCAGATCTAGTGATTCTAGGCGGAGTAATGTGCAGTATGTGTTGCCCTTTGTTTTTCATTTCATGTATGTTTATCTTCCTCTAAAATTGTGTAAAGAAGCTATTGGTTTCACTCTCAAATTATGGATTTACTTATGTTATATGGTACACACTGTTAGCACTTCGTAGTTTTCCTAGTTTGAAAAGGAAACTGCAAAGATAACCACAAACCACTTTTAAAGTTGGGATCTATCCCTTCCATATTCAGAGAGGGATATCTTTATATGATTTTGATTTTACTGTTTAGATCTTAGGCTGCATTTGAAAGGTCAAGGTAGGTTTTTTAAAGTTTTGGTTGTAGAATGAAAGAAAATTCCATTATGCATGGAGTCATAAAATCTTTAGTTATCAATCACAAATAAACAAAGTAGATGAATAGGGTGAGGTAGGAAAAATCCTAGATATTGTGAATTATGTGTGGGATAGATAAGATTAATATAAGGTAAGAACCAATTAAATATAAAGCATACTTAAATGAATTTTATATTTAATCCCAGAAGGAAAACATTAAGATTGTTTAACAAGCTAGAGCAGAGTATTGTAAGTAGTTCAACTCTTAATCTTCTTGCAACAACCAAGAAAGAACATCCATATTAAAGAAGGAAAAACAAGTTAAGAGAGAGGAAAACATCACCACTTATTTGACACAAGAATCCTGAAACGATACTACCTCTGTATTTCTGAATTGATCACTTCAAAATGAAGTTAAAAACTTACAATCAAAGAAATATTTTTTTTTCACATAATCCAACCCTTTCTCAATATTTGTACAAAATACTTATAGAATCTATCTTGGCTAAATTTGGACTTCAAAATAAAATTATTTACAAAATAATATCTATCAGAAGATGTAGATATTGTAAAAATAGAACAAAATAATAGCAATGTTGGATTAATTTAGATGTTCTGTTGACACATTAAGGAGTGTTCTTGTTGACTGTAGCTACATTTATGCTTCTTCTATTTGACCGATCCCAATCTATAGGACGTCTCCTTGATTTCACTCAACAAGATCCAATATTTCATCCCATTGTTCTTCACTAGGAATAGAGAAATTCACCATACTTCAAAATCTTTCATCTACTTCTGTATATGTTTGAAAAGTTGGCTTATTCAAAAATAGATGATGGACTTCATGTTGAATATAGAGGTCATATTGTAGGCCTTCTAGGAAATATTCTCTAGTTATTGTTCCTTTAACTTTAGTGAATTTGGTTGTATATGCAGCTATATTTCACAACTAGTCTTGATAGTTCTCTAGTAGAATCAATTTGATATTAGAGGCTTTCAAAATCGAAAGCCCTCTCTCCTCCAATAAATTAAACTTTCTGTTAAATATTTTCACATTTAGTTATAACTCTTTGAATTTGTTTTCTAGTTGTATTTAAGGTTCTTCTTTGTCAAAACTCTCTTGAGTCTTTACTTCCATGACTTCATGTTCTGTCTTGAATTTGGAGTTCTTTGTGCTCATCCTTAGTCTTGGAGTTCAACAACTTGATAATTTTGTGTGCGTCTATTGGCCTATGTTCAATTACAACTTTTGTTTGTTCAACTGTTGCTTTGACATTATGTACTAATTCCTCCTACTCAAATATAATTTGAAATGATGGCCACAAATGTTTATTATTTGTATTAATGTTATGCCATATAATTTTCTTGGTCTCTACCAACATCTGGGCTGTTAAAGACTGATTTTCATACTTTTCAACTTGTTGAGTCAACTTGAAATATTTTTGCACTTCTACTAAATATGCATTGTCATTCTTGATTTTATTCTCCTCCATTCTTCTTAATGATGCTAACAATCTCTCATTTTCTTGGTTAGTTAATGATAAATCTCCCAAATCTTTTACTAGCTTTTCAGAAGGATCTCTAGTGGATGTTTCTTCCCTTTCTGTTGAAGTTGTTGTTGTTGTCTACTATATTGTTTGTTGTGTTGATGTACCTGTAGCTGCTAACATTTCCTTTTCTTTCAGAAGTGCCTCTATGTATGTCTACATTTTCTAAATTTGAATGTTCTATTCAACTATCAACCTGAACAAATTTTCCTTCTCTGTCTCTAGCTGAGTAATTTCTTTGGTCTATGGATGCTCTGTGGTTGGAAGTTTGAGGTGCTTTACTGGAGCTTAAATATCAATATTGTTATTTTTTATCATCTCCTCAGCTGCTCTGATGTCACTAGGATCATATCCTAGTTTAATTACCAAATATTCAAGAGATTTATTTCTAGCGTCTTTAGCCAAGAATGACAATATCTATATCTTTAGTTGTGAATGGATGTTATTTAAAGGGGTCTACAACGTGGAGGCTACCATTGCTAAACTTCTTAAAGTTGAGTATATCATTTCACTGCCCTGTTTGTGAAAATCAATCTGGTCGATTGCATGAATATTATTGGTATCAAAAGAAAAGACTGAGGATTTTTATTCTTCTTCACCTTTAGGGACTGAGACTGTAGGTTCCAAGTACATTAATTGGAACTTTTGCTTCTTTGTGTCAAGTGCATATAATAACCTATGTTGAGTAGTAGAAGTCTGCTTCCAAAATTATGTGTATGTAGTAGGCTATAATGCTTCATTATTCTTCTTAATATCTCTGTACTTGGAAAAAGTGTTCTGTTGTGCAATTTGGGATGTAGAAGGAACATGTGACTCCATTATCTCCTCAGCATATGGAAATGAAGTGGTGGGAAGACATGTTAAAACACCGATGTCTTGCTCCTATGATCCCTTTTCTTCTGACGATTCCTCTTGAATATTTATTATCTGAGTATCAGTTTTAGTACCAGCCTTAATATTTCTCCTTAGATATTTCTTTCTCCTTTTGAAAACACAAAATTCTGTAGCTTGAGACCCTAAATATGTAGGATACATACTTTCCCTTTATCTCTTGGCTTCTTTGTCCTTTGAAATATCAGTTTTTAGAGATGTATGATTGACAATTTTCTCTTCTATCACTTGTAGTGTATTCTATGTCCATTACTCTTGATTAACATACTACTCTATTTCTTGTCTAGTTGTATATGCATATGGTATGATCTTCTTCTCAACTCTCAGTTTTGAAATTATCCCTAATGTGTCATAAGACCATGTAAAACTCAACTTTAAATTCATCTTCTTCCTTTGCTGTTGCTCTGGTGTTGAAAATGTATGGACCAATATTTAAACTTTGTTTTCTACTTTCTTGACATAAAATGTAGGTAATCTGTATTTAAAATTTTCCTGATATACTCCAAGGAAAAAGTTCTAACTCATACAAAAACTGGCAACCTGTAGGGAGGGAGTTCACATCCATAAATTCAATTTTTTGTATAATTCTGGTAAAGAGACCAGTCTCCAACCTTGGCTTGTTTTGTAAGATGCAAAACTCTTTTGATTTCTGATGAAATCCTTGGTATAACATTGATGCTAAGAAGGCACAAGGATACATGAAAAAACTGATATACAAAATTGCTAAATGAATATTCTTCTGTATTTTTTCTTACTAAGGAAGTCTAATGAATAACTGATAGGGGTCTCCCCTATTCATCCACCTTCTGCAACTAAAATTTGAAATTGTCTTCCTGATAGAACACCATCAAATATACGAGGACTAACTGGTGTTTGAATGCAACTTCAACAATAAACTTTAGAAACTGATCATGAATTACAATTGATAGGTTTTGACTATAGTTAAAAATGATTGATGGTTTCTAACCAATTGAAAACACTGAAAAAAATCCTAACACTTCCTTATGTACTCATTGATCTGTGGGATAACCTAATAGACAAGTAACGATAGAAATAACCCGCCTTAACATTTAAGGGAAAATAGAAGCAGAATATGGGGGATTATGTCTGGGTAAATTAGAATTCTTAGGTAGAAAAGAATCAAAGATATGGGCTCGTTGAAAGAAGGTAAGCTTCTGGTATATTTCCATGAGTGAATTAGTGGAAAATGTAGGTAAGGGAGCTTGAGGATTAATCTATAGAGCTTGGAAGATGGCTTTCGGTGCAATTGAGAATATGGTTTCGTTATTTTTGGCTATTATAGCTTGATGGCTGGGGAGGAACCTAAGATGAAACCATGTAACGAATTCCTGGAAAACATGAGTCTGGGGAAAAAAAAACTAAGGTAAGAATGACTCCAAGATATTATATTCATCACTATTGTGTAACTATTTTTTATTTGCCCAGTTATGAAGTTCATACAAATCGAACTCATAATCAGTTTTTGCTATTTTACACTACGTGTCGACCAAAGGGAATTAATCTAAATTATGAACAGGATGAAAAACAAGACTCTCAACCACCATTTTCAACTTTTCTTTATGAGAATAAATCTTCAACTGTAATGGATGCTCAGGAAAATAGTATTACTAGACTACAATTGATTGGTTACAAGAGAGGAATGCTATTGCAGAGAGCGCTAGCGGAATTGAAAACTTTCGGGTCTTAACCTGCATGGATCAAACACATGGAAAAAGGAAATAATGTAGGTTGATATGAGATTTTTAAAGCGATAGGGAGGGGTGATTAATATAAATATTACTATTTTGAAGTGTCGCATTAAAGGAACTATATGTTGGTGGGAGGTATTAATGGCCAATGTCCATATGACTGTTGGCAGGAGAATTTAATAATTAACTGTAGTATGACATGGATGGTAGGGTGACGTGGATGATAGAGTAGACAAGGGGTGGAGTTTCATGGATGGAGCATGAGCAGGTGGGATCGAGAGGTAGAGGGCACTAGTTTTTGGGTGGGAGGGGGCAGAGTTAGAAGTGGTAAGTGGTAAAGGGGGGAGACCCTCGAAAACATTGTGGAGCTAACACATAGCTTTCGACAAGTTTCCATAAACCATTTTCTAGAACCCCCCCCCCCGCCACCCCCCGTTAAGTCCCAAAAGCTCAGGGAGGGGGGCAAGGGGGGTGAACATTATCCCCCCTTGTTTTTTCAGGCGGGGACAATCTCAACCTTTCAATGGTGCGAATTCTTTATCAAAAGCAACAAACATCCCATCCACTTTTATTTATAACTTTAAACACAGTTTATTACCAATTAATCAACATTAACATAATTAAAACGTATGACAACATTTAAATTAGTGCACCCCTTTGGGGATTTTTATTTTTTATTTGTATATTTTATTTTATTCCCTTTTTTCTATATTTTTCTATATTTTTTCTTTTTTTTCTTTTTCTTAATTTTTCTTTTCTTTTCTTTTCAAAAGCTAAGACAAATTAAAATAAAAAAATAATTTACAGCATCCTATTGGGATAAATAGCTAGATAATCATACTTTGATCACTATATTTATAGGACCCTAACAATGGCTCCAATGGGGATGACATCCTCTCCCTGTGAGGTGCCAAGAACACCATATACTAACAGCCTTCTCCATTGGGAATTTATTTGACCTTCAATCAATTGAAACTAAACTGATTAACTAAAAATTCATTACATATGGTAGAAATTCCTTTGAAACATAGGGCCTTCACTTTAGGCTTCAATATCCGATGACAACCACCTACACCTATAATACTTGAAACAATAAAATGGTATATACAGTGATGTTGTTTTAAACAACTGGATTTGTTAAAGTAATGTTTGAGTAATGTGCTATTGACAAGACCTCCATCAAGTGATTCTACTATTAGATCCTTTAACATAAATGCATTGGCCCCACGAAAGCTTCAATCTTGTAAGGCCACTTCCACAAACTATCAATTTTTCTATGTTTTCCCTTTTCCTCATTTTTGGCATCCCATTTTAATAAAAGGTCATTAAGTTGAAAATCATAAGCTTTCACCCTCCTATCATGAATACTTTTGATATTGTCCTGAATTATCTGAGTGTTGTTGTCGACTCCTTCTCTGGTCTGTTGTAATTGTACCATTTGATTTATCCTTCTCTGCATATCATTTGTTTCAACCTCTAATTCCTGCGATAATTTGAATACTAGTATTCCTAGGGAGGTAGGGAAAAGTGCATCAACTCCATAGACCACTTGGAAAGGTGACATTCCAATTGATTTCTTAGTACTTACCTTATCAAACCATAGAGCATTTATCAATAACAAATTCTTTATTATATTGATCAAGCTCTTGTTAGAAGGCTATGCTAATCCATTTCCTTGAGAATAATTGGCAATAGAATGTCCTAACACGATATGATATTTATTGCAGAAATCAACCATCTTTTTAGGTTTAAATGTGTTGAAAATAGCAACAAGAAATGATAAAAATAGAATCTAGAATATTCCAATTTTAATTTGTCCTTGAATTAAAATTGTGAATTAAAATTCGAATTTAGTCTCACCAGCTGCTTGGAATTAATTAATTAATCCATTATGATTAATTAGTTGGAGAAATTCAAGTTAGAAGTCTTTCTGTAGTCATGCAATAGTTATCCCTTAAATTAAGGAGATTATCCCTTAACTAAGGAGATAAGATTGAGTTATATTTGAGTTGTAATTAGTTAACTTAGTTCACTGAGTTAAGTCTAGTTAAATTAGTTCCAAAATGTTTGAGGAACTAATTGTGAGTTATCAGTCAGTTGATGCATGCATGCACTCAACTAGTGTACTCCAGCTAACTGAAAATTCCCTTATCAGTAACTCATGCATGTCTGTTATGAGAAAGACCCAGTTGAGCTAATATGTCAAGGATAGTGTATTGTCAGTTGCATGTTTTCTCCTATAAAGGAAGCTCATGCATGCAGTCAATGAAAGGTTCCTTGAGGATTACACAGTTCTGATAGTGTGTTAGAGTAGTGTATGAGAGAAGTGTTCCATTGGGTGAAGGAGAATCATCCCAGAGGAACTACGCAAGGAAATAGGAGCTTGGAAGGCAAAGGAGAAGGCTTTTGAAAAGATTTGGTTACCTATGAGCATCTAGGAAGATTGTACTGAGGGTTGGCTAGATATGAGAGTTAAGGCTTTGTATAAGTCTGATGTATTTCCACCTTTTATGATAATAGATATAGTGGAGTTTTTAGCTGAGGCTTTCCCCTGAGTATTTTATGTGTTTCATGTACAGTGATTCTTATTCTTCTAGTTATATGTGTTCAACTTGATCTTTCCCAATTTGAAGCTTTTGCAAATTGATAGTAGAAGTAGATTATAGTATTTTTCTTTGGTATGTTGCATTATCGAGTTAATCTACAGTTAGATTTTCTACAAAGATCTTAGAGGTAGATTTGTAGAGAATTTGCAGAATTTCTACATGGTATCAAAGCTAGCAAATCTTTAGACAAATTTCTACATGGTGTTGGAGACAAGTTTATTGGAGCTGTGAACAGTATACAGAGGACAATTCTAAGTTTGGTGTTCAGGGTTACAGGTGAAAAATGAATTCATATCATACTTTAATTGAGATGGGACATTATGTGACTAATTGCCCATCGAAGAAGTCCATGAAGGGATCCTCGGATGGATCAGAAGGTGAGGCATTAGCCTCTCATTTCAAAATGGAATTTACCCTCATCACATTCATGGTGTGATCGATGATGGGTTGTTTCTGGTATCTTGACAGTGGAGCCTCATTTCACATGAACGGCGATAAAAGTTTATTCAGTTCCTTGGAGGAGAAAGACATTAAGATGCACATAGAGATGGGTGACAATGAAAGGTATAATGTTTTAGGTGTGGGCATAATTGCTTTTCAGAGGGAGCATGGATGTCCTATGACCTTGACAGATGTGAAGTATGTGCCTGGATTGAAGAAGAACTTGGTATCAATCACGATGTTGGAGGAAAAAGGCTACGATGTTGCTTTCAGTAAAGGAAAGACATTCCTTCTACACATCACCATGAGATAAGTGAAATAGATCGGTTCACGAGTCAAGAACTTGTATGCTCTTGAGGTTAGAGACTTGGTGGTTAAGAGGGAGAGTAAATTACCTCTCAACATGTAGTCCTAGAAGAAGTCTCAGAAAATTGTATAGGAGCCACAATTAGAGCCAGCAGAGGGATCACATGCATCCATACCTCTAGGTGTGAGGTGGGACAATGTGGAGTGATAGTCCCAAGAAGGATAAAATTGGGTAGGGTCCATTGAGAGGTTTTATCTCATGGATCGTACCTTGCTATGGGAGCCCAAAGTACATAGTGGGATTGATGTAGTCAAAGATCAAAGTGACAGAGGCTAGATCAATCAAATATTGAAGAGTGTAGAGGTTTGATAATAGTGCAGAAAGACATAGTCAACAGATGTGTAGAGTTTTTAGTTGAAAGAGGCAATATTAGTTAAAGAATTTGATGACATATGCATCATAATGATTCAAGTTGGATGTTTTTTTTTGTTTTTGGAATTGGTGGAGCTACAACACTCGAGAGAATTGTTGCCTACAGAACATTCCAAAGGTTCAAGATCAAGATCGAGTTGAATTCCTTTCTTGTTGAGAGAGAGTGTTGAAAATAACAACAAGAAATGATAAAAATAGAATCCAAAATATTCCAATTTTAATTTGTCCTTGAATTAAAATTCGAATTTAGTCTCACCAGCTGCTTGGAATGAATTAATTAATTCATTATGGATTAATTAGTTGGAGAAATTCAAGTTAGAAGTATTTCTGTAGTCATGCAACAGTTATCCCTTAAATTAAGGATATTATCCCTTAATTAAGGAGATAAGATTGAGTTATATTTGAGTTGTAATTAGTTAACTCAGTTTACCGAGTTAATTCTAGTTAAATTAGTTCCAAACTGTTTGAGGAACTAACTGTGAGTTATCAATTAGTTGATGCATGCATACACTCAACCAGTGTACTCTAGATAGATAAAGATTCCCCCATCAGTAACTCATGCATGCCTGTTATGAGAAAGACCCAGTTGAGCTAATATGTCAAGGACAGTGTACTATCAGTTGCATGTTTTCTCCTATAAAGGAAACTCATGCATGCAGTCAATGAAAGGTTCCTTGAGGATTGTGCAGTTCTGACAGTGTGTTAGAGAGTGTGTGAGAGCAGTGTTGCACTGTGTGAAGGAGAATCATCCCAGAGGAACTGTGCAAGGAAATAGGAACTTGGAGGGCAGAGGAGAAGGCTTTTGAGAAGCTTTGATTGCTTGTGAGTGTTGAAGAGGTAAATCCCCTCTGCGGACAGAGGCGATCCCTACTAGCCCAAACCAGGTCTAGCAACAATCGTCAAACGCTATAGGGCAAGTTCCTAATTGAAAATTAATAGACCAACGATGAAGGCCTACCTGGATTCCAACGCTATTTTTTGTAGGAGAGGTGGTGCTCTCGTTCCTCTGCTCTGGTAGATCACAATCCTCACGATCTTCGTGAATGGACACCTACACATACAAGAAACAATACAAACGCAAGCATAAAATCCAGTATACGCAACTATATGTCAGTTAGAAAAGACATAACTCATCATCATCATAAATAATAACAAGAGTGGAACCATAACCAATAGTAATTCATTAATAATCAATCAAAGGGGAGTACAACCAATGTTCTGACGCTGGATTCTCCTTTGGTGGGTAGTCAGCAGAACATGTCTTGCAAAGCCTGTCGGGAATAAGGACAAGCCTCTCTCTTTGGATCTTGGACAATAGTCTCCTTGGTTGGATTTGGCCTTAAGGGAAACAAGAAGGCTCTTGCAACATGAAGCTCTTAAGAATTTGGGAATTTTGAAACTCTGGAACTAGCTTGCAAAGGAAATGGGAAAGCTTTTATAGATGGAGGAAGGGGAGTTGGGATCATAACCAATAATCATGGGATTGGCCATATCACCAAGGAAGCTTCCACGAGAGGTGGCAAACCACTTCCTCTCTATGGAAATGCATAGCAGAACCACCCAACTCAAGATAGATAACAGTCCAGGAATTTGTTAGGATGAAACTTCTGCCATTTATTTGTTAAAAAACACCTCTTAATATGGCCGGCGTGAGTTTGACTCTATGACAGAGTGCCAATTGGCGCGCCCTCTTTGGAGGATTTTCCCCCTTGGCGCGAGGGCTGAACTATGGGACCACACCAATTGAAAAAGAGCTATTTTTAGGGTTTTTCAGCAGGAGATGTTTTCAAGGCAAACAAAGCTCATGTTCAGAGGAATGCAATGCAAGTGTCTGTAGGCCATGTCACTTCTCATAGGTCCCAGAATGAGTCCTCCAAGATACGAGAGAGGGGTAGCAGGGATAGTGACAAATTGTTGTGTAACAAATGCCCCCTAAAGCATGAGGCCTGAGAGAGAGAGAGGGGTGAAATGCTTTATGAGAACATGTCCAACCGAAAACACTGCCGCCAGAAAACCTGTGTGGAGAAGTACAACTGATATCTCAAATACATGATATATGTGGTATGGGCGCAGCCATCCATAGCAGAGTACATAATAATCTAGATCCAAGGTATGGGCGCAACCATCCAGTGAGGATCGATAAATAGACTCAAGCATGTTCGTAGCCATCCAGTGAATGAGTCATGTAATAATCATAATAATCCACAAAATCACAATCTGGATCCCAACAGTCAAATCCAGGGTCTTGCGCTTCATCTCGATCTGAACAAAGTACAAGTTCAAGCATGCGAATATATGAGCTGAAGTCGAACATGCAGGAACATCGTTTGATTACCAGCCAATGATGAAAGTTGTTAACAAATGCGAGAGGTACCACTAATAATGACAATGGCACTCAAGGTACTACAGGTACAATCTATGGCATGTGAATCAGGGAGTCGGTGTCGAATACCCATATAATCATCCGATCAGAGGCCAATGATGAAAACCTCGCGTCGAATGCGAAGAACCTGCCATTGAGGCATGCAGGCTCCAAGGCACCAGAAGGGAGTCTCTAGATCAGCTTCCTGGATAATGAGCTGAAGTCGACAGGAAGTGACCTTGACCGAAGGTGGGCCATAGTGTTTCTCACATCATCGACGTGAGATAGAGGAAGATAATGTTTTTGTGAATCGGGATCATATGAGTTATCAGAAGGAGGTTGATATTTTGCAGAGGGAAACTTCTCTTGAACATATCGGTGGTACAACAGTGGACTTGGCAGTATTTGACATCAATAGATCAGAGGTCATGGTGACAAGGAAAAGATAAAATGAGAGGTCAAACAAGATAACCCAAACCCACGGAGGCAAGTGAAAAATGAGATGAGATGTCCCCACCCTGACACGAATGCAAACAAGTGCCATGTTCAAGAGCGACATACTGCCGACACGACAATGATTCTGGTTCCATTTTCCCCACCATTTTTTGTGAGTACCCAGATTATTTTTATTAACAAGCTTGAAGGGGATAGCATATGCTTGTAAAATGTCATTTCGACGGAATCCAATGTCATCAAGTTTTAACGAGTCTGACAAAGGGAGAACTCGGCATATTTTAATGTTTAGAGAGTTTGAAAAGACAACAGAAAAGAAAACTCTAGGGGGGTCCTTTTCTGTAAATTTGTGTCTCTCGAGCCCGAAAAAGTATAAAACAATACTCAAAAGAACTGCCCGACCATTACGATCGAGGAGTACTTTTCATGATTAGTGACTTCGACCTGAAAAAGTAAAAAAGCGACCGAAATCATGTCGTTTCGTAACCGTTAACAAGCCTGAAATGACAAGGGCCCGAGGATCTTTTTGTATTTACACGGTCAGAAAATAGCTTAAAGGCGATCACCTCTTATTTATGTTTAATGATTCAAGAGGAATAACTCCGCAATCATTTCATCTTTAAACGGTCATAAAAGAGCTGAAAGTAGACCTCCATTTTTATTCTCTTTAACGAGTCAAAAAGGGAAAAAATACTCGGCAATCTTTTCATATTTTATGAGTCAGAAAAGAGCTTAAAGGTGACTTGTCCTAGAGGAACGAGTGGTATAAAGGGTAGCAACTAGTTCCTGCAATGGTGGAACTGCTCAAAACATGTAATGGTCAAGAGGCTAGCTAATAAAACCACTCATTGTTGTGGTTACTCAGGAAAGGAAAAAACAACCGAGTGAAAGCATATGATTGACCAAAGAGATGGTGGCAATGGAATGAAACAACCAAGGCTCATCTAGCATAATTGAGCAGATAAAAAAATGGCAATCACAAGATGTACATCGGGTATGGGTTCATTTTTACACAAGCTTGAACCATGAAGAACTCTGCTTAGATTCGGTTTCATGTTTATACAAGCTTTAAATGAAAAACTATGCTTATTATAAGTTCACATGCCCCCAGCATAATGACACAAAACGAGGTACATGCCCCCCAAGCTTCATTGCATTCAACAAAGTGGATGGAATGAAGGTTCACTTTCAAGATCTTGGAAAGACTCGACTTGCATTTTACGAGATCTTAATCAAAAGACTCGATTTGGAAAGGGATTTGTTTCATTTTTTAATGAGGTTGACACAGTAAAAGAATTGTCCTCATAACCCTTGTTTCATTTTTTAACAAGCTTGACATAAGTTCAGGAACTATGCTCGACCAAACCCAGTTTCATTTTTTAAGGAGCTTGACATAGGAAATCGAACTATGCCCCAAACGAACTTCATCATAATGAACAGGAAGTCGTTTCTTCCAAGAGTGCCACTCTCAGTGGAAGGATAACATTTTGAAAGTCAGGACCCAATGCCCCAGAGACACTATGCACAATGGCAGCATCACTGGATACAGGCACGGGATAAGTAGCCACGTAGTTGACCTGCGGTGAGGCAGATACAATCAGTGGGTAAAAACTAGGAGGGGATGACAACTGCGCAGGAGGCACTGGGGGACTAAAGAACGATAATTGATCTATAGTCACGATTCTTCCGTCATGTGGAAAGAAAACCACACAGAAAAGTGAAGAGACAAGGGCCCCCATGGCATAAACATAGTCACGGCCAAGTAGAAGACTTAAATCTAAAGCACCTTGAGTAACCAATACGTCTATATAGACGATTTTGCCCCCAAAAGTAACAGGGAACTTTGAAAGGATCCCTAATGGTTGATTGGTTCCTCTGTCAAACAATAACATATTTTGTGTGACCGGTACAAGCTATGGGGAGCTCAAAGCTTTCCAAGTAGTGGAAAGCATAAGACTGACAGATGCACCCTCATCCAAGACAGTGCTAGGTACTGCCTTATCATAGGCATGTATTGTAATCTATAAAGGCACATGGGATGGAAGGAAGAAAGCAGTCAAGTGACTCCAGTCAAAGGAAATGACTGAACTACTTGGTGGGGGAATAATATAATTGCCCCATGCTCTACAGGAACCAAGGAAGGACTCTCGGGATCAGCTAGGATAGGAGAGTCATTTTCAGACTCTGGAGAATCTGATGAGATGAGAAGAACATGATCATGATGCTCTTTCGAAATAGAGTGATCAACGAGAGGGGAACCCAAGTTGGTACTCTTGCTGACCAACGATTGGTCTGGACCAGGCTTAGCATAGCTAGGTTCGAGAAGAGGAGCCCGGACAAGAGAAGAATCTAAGTCAATCTCTTTGTCGATAGGCATAGGATCTGGAGAGAGACTCTGATAACCAATGGGGAGTTGGGGTGAGGAAGCTATAAGACTTTCCAAGACAACAGAAGCTTTATCCATGAGCGGACAAAGGTGAAGGGGATGGTTTCCTTCACATAGTCTACAGGGGATTCGAATCTTCCATTTCTTCTGAATGTTGTCAGTTGATAGGGTAGCATCGCCTTGAACTCCAAAGGATGATGAGGGGCAATCCGGATCGTGAGACCAGGCTTTTAAGACCCTAGGAATGCCAGGAAAATCATGAAGAAGATGGTCTCCCTTGCACAATCTACAAGGAAACTTAACCTTCTGTGGAGGAGAAGAAGGAGTTCCAACCTCAGCTGTACTTGGAGCAGTAGGTGGATAGGTGGTCTCATGTTTATGAGACTTCTTCTTCTTCATCTTCTTCTTCTTCTTCTTAGCCACCTAGTTACTTGAATCCAGACTTTCACCAGGCGAAGTAGAAGATGAGGACGTAGAAACAGGCGAAGAAGGGGAGAGGTCCACCTTGGAATCAACATGATGTATCCTACCAATGTTGGCTTTGAATGGATGAACGTTGTAATAGACTTGGGATCTTAATTGTTTCAACTTTATTTTGTTCGCAAACCAAACATTCTGCCGCAAAAGTTTGAATATCCAATTTAAGGCCATCCCAAAAAAATTCCTTCTTAACCCTGTGGTAAGTTTTTAGAAATCCCAAGTGCCCTCCTAAAGGAGAAGTGTGCAATTCCCTAAGAATATTTTGTTTGAGTTGGGAATTCTTACATAGGTATAACCAATCTTTGTACCATAATGAATAATTTTTCCAGCTAAATGTATTAGATGTATTGTGATCTTGTTGTAACTTTTGAATGAGTTCCCACATGTCTTCATCATTCTTCCATTCATCCCTTGCTTCATTTATCCAATCTAGTTGGATACTAGAAATGGTGCAAAAAAATTCTTCCACATCCTCATCCTTTCTTGATGGTGCATTTGCCACAACATCTTGCTTCCCTTTTTTGTAGATGATTCCAAAGTCATATCCCAACATCTTTGCGACCCATTTTTGCTTCTCTTCTGAAGATAATCTTTGTTCTAAAAAGTATTTAAGACTATCATGATCTATTTTTACCTTGAAGTGTCTTCCCATTAGGTAGGGTCATCATTTTTTAAGTGAATGTAGTATTGCCAACATTTCCTTCTCATAAATAACTTTGTGTACATACTTTCCTTTGATTGGACAACTTTTGAAAGTGATGGGTCTTTCTTCTTGCATTAAAACAACACCAATTCCATTTGTTGAGGCATCACATTCCACAATAACGGTTTTTGTGAAGTCTAGTGTAGTTAAGACCGGTGCTTGGCACATTGCCTCTTTAAGATGTTCAAAGGCCTTCGTTGCTTCTAGAGTCCATGAATATGCATCTTTCTTCAATAACATTGTTAGAGGTGTTGTTATTCTCCCATAATTCTTAACAAACTTGGTATAATACCCTGTCAACCCGAGAAATCCTCTTAGATTCTTTATGGATGTGGGGATTTTCTATTCCTTAATGGTTTTAATTTTTCTAGGGTATTCCTTAACACCTTCATGAGATACAATATGACCCAGATATTCCACCTCTTATACTCCAAAGAAACATTTGGAGCTTTTTTCATATAATTGTTTCTCCTCCAATAGTTTGAGCACCCTGTCAACATGTTGAACATGATCCTTCCAAGACTTGTTGTAGATTAGTATATCATCAAAAAATACTAACACAAATTTTCTAAGGAAGGGTTTGAAAATGGAATTCCTCAAACCTTGAAATGTAGAAGGCGCATTGGTAAGGCCAAAAGGCATGAACAAAAATTCATAATGACCCTCATGAGTTAAAAATGTTGTTTTTGTAATGTCTTTAGTCTTCATTCTGATTCCAACTTGGTAAAGTAAATTGATCTATGCAATTCATCCAATAATTCATCAATGATAGGAATGGGAAATTTATCATCAATAGTGAGCTTGTTGAGCTCCTTATAATTTGGACACATGCGCCATGATCCATCCTTCTTCTGAACTAATACTACTGGAGCAAAGAAAGAACTTTGACTAGGTTGACTTATACCAGCCTCTAGCATTTCTGCAACCATACGTTCAATTTTACTCTCTTGGGCACAGGGATATATTTAAGGCCTGATGTTTGGAGGAACACTTCCTGGAATCAAATGAATAGCATGATCATGATCACGAATAGGCGGGAGGCCTTTGGGAGTCTCAAATACCTTGGAATGATTATCCAATACTTTTTGGAGATCTGGAGAAATATATGATTTTGATGTGGGAACCTCTAGTGAACATAATTGTGTAATTATGCCTTTTTGTTATTTATTTAGAAGCTTTGTCATTCTGTTAGAGCTGATTATGTTTCCCGTTTTCCCTGCAATACCCCTTAATTTAAATTCCTTTACTTCTGAAAAAAAATTCATGAAAAGTGCTTGAAAATTAAAACT
The DNA here is from genome assembly GCA_000404065.3 of Pinus taeda. Classification (NCBI taxonomy): domain Eukaryota; kingdom Viridiplantae; phylum Streptophyta; class Pinopsida; order Pinales; family Pinaceae; genus Pinus; species Pinus taeda. Next base: position 52,083 of record APFE031270859.1, on the reverse strand, counting down.
TATTGTACCCAAGGATTGTAGCCATTGGACTCCTAGTACAAAATTAGCACCACTCGTTGGAATGGAAAACATTGGGCTATTCAATACATATTCTCCCATGCATGGCTTGACATTATGGCACTTTCATAAGAAATTTTTGGTTCCTCCACTTGAAACCATCACTTGACACTCTCGTGCTGGGTACTAATCGAATCAATCAACACTATTACCTTTTCCTTCTTGATATGCCCTTCTATGTTTATAGTTTGAGGAGTGGTAATTCTAGCCAATTCATTTCAAGATATGGTTGGATTCATTTTTTCTTTCTCTAGGGTTTGTTCCTGGTGTATATCCTCTTCTTTTGACATTTCTTGTTCCTTTTATTCCTCCTCTTTCACAATCTATGTAAAATAATTTCTTCTCATCACACTTATGACCTTTAGTGTATTTGCTATCACAACTGTAAAAAAAAACCCTTTTCTCTTTCTTCTTCCAATCGTTGTGGTGTCAACCTTATAGGTTGTGGATGGCTAGGGCCAACAACACTCCCATCTTTATGATTGTGAGTGGTAGGCTTCCTTGTTGCCATAATTTTGCTTTCCATTTTTCTTACCAACCTTAATTCCTTTTCCAATGTATCAGGTTCCCAAATGTGAACCTCATGTTGGATGTTATCCTTTAAAGTCCCTATTAACACATCAATCTTATGATCCTCTGGAATATATTTTACCCTTAAGTTCAATTTTTGGAAGTCCTCAATGTGCTCCATCATTGAACCCTTTTGTTTGAGATTTATCAATTAGCTAAAAAATGTGTTGCTTTTTGTATCCTCATAATGTGCTATCATCTCATCCGTAAAAATAGCCCAAGTGACAATTTTTTTTATGAGAGGAAAGACATCGATACCATACAAACTAATTTGGTTCCAAATATAAAGTTGCAATGCGTACCTTTTTTTGTTTTGCACATTATGGAGATCGCAAAATTGCTCCATCTGTAGTACCCATGATATGCAATCCTTTCCATAAAACTTCCCCATATCGATCTTTGGAACGTGGTGGTTCTTCAATCCAACGTTAGATTCTATGAAATCATAATTAACATTTATTTTGTTCTCATCATGTGTTTCCTTTACTACCCTTTCACCATTAGTAAGCATTTCTTGTAGAAACTTTGTCAAATTTGTCTTCAAATATTCCATCTTAACTTCCACACCTTTCTTTAAATCATCCATCTTAGATTCCACACCATCCATCTTCGCTTCCATGCCATACATATTAGCTTCTACGTCTTTCTTTAAACCATCCATTTTATCTTCCAAGCCATACATCTTAACTTATACATCTTTCCTTAAACCATCCATCTTAGCTTCTGTTACTTATTGTGTGAGTGAAATTTTTTGCACTTGGTCTCGTAATTTTGATATATCATGTTGCATTCTTCCTCTTCTTCATGAGTCATGCTAGAACTTTCAGGTTGCTTACTAGGTGTTTCCATTTTCTTTCCTCAGTGAATCAATTACTAATAATAATGCTTCACTATTCCCTTGGAATTCCTTCAAACTAATGTTTCAAACCAAACTTATGCAAAAATTAAAAAAAAACTACACACTTTTTTTCACTTTGTAGGAGCTTGATATTGAATCTGTTGTATATCTGTAATTTCGGATCTCCAAGATCTGGAATTTCTTCCCGCGGTAACCCTCTGAGTACTCTTTCTAACCTTGCAAGTTTGATCAAGATTGGATTCTCCAATGAATATTTATGGCAAATATCCCACAATGACTTGATTATAGACTGGTTCAGTAGAGCGAGCTTGTACAAAGTGCCACATGTCACGGTTTTGACCTTAGGATCCATTATTGATAAAAACAAAACTGTAGTATGTCCTCTTTTTGCAAACGTATTACAAAAGTTCAATCTAATGCTCAGAAAAAATGTTATGATGGTTTTCCCCAGGTCACCTGTTTGAGATATAATTCGGGATCCTGTAAAAACCCTAACTTCCATGGATCATATCTCTGAAAATATAGTGAGACAAGATTTGAAATTCGTACCCAAGGTTTAGTGATCTTTCGGCTCAAATGATTTTTTTCTTTTTCGCTTCTGAAATGTCACAAAACAAAATTTATAGAAAAAAATGCCACGATGTCCTATTTGGAGAAGTGAAACCCTAGAATCCAAGCTTTGATACCAAATGTTATGAAACCATCTCACAAAAAGATAGACGAGATAGATCAACAACTTAGAAATCAACCTCTTTGAGGGGGAAACCTCCTTTATGTTACACAAATGAACAATTATTGGGTGATACAAATGACAAAACCTCATTTCTATATATAGGAGTCTAAGGGGTCACAATATACCCAAAGTCGACCTAACAATAATAGTATAAGGGCACAAAAATAGCAAT
>APFE031270859.1:3700-42700 GCA_000404065.3 Pinus taeda | reverse complement strand
CTTGTTCCCACATTCTTTTTGTTTTGCTACATTGTACACTTGTATGTATTTTGAACGTGTGAAACATTTTACTCCATGCATGATAATAGTAGATGTCCTCTTGGGAACAAAATACCTGAGTGGAATCAATTAGTACACCAAGGGCATTGGCAAGAAGAATTTGACTGGTTGCTAGAAACAAATAATTTTCTTGAATTCACTGGACGTGTATTCCCTACCCCTTGTGAAGGTGCATGTGTACTAGGAATGTGGGAACTAAAAGCAGATGAATGTCTTCTATTTTTATTTACAAGACAAGGTTTTCCTCCCTAAAAAATTGAGGAAGTAGAGGTAAAAGAAAATTTATTTCTCTTTTCATCTTCAAATGTTCTATGAGCATAATCAATTTTTCTGGTGTAAGAGTGCTTGGGACCTTTCCCTTTCAAAACATAGATTTCGCCTTGCCCATAGCTTTTGTAAGATAGTCAGTTTGATGTGGTATTTTCTTTTCTGTAACAATTCTGGATTATGTTGGAGCTTCTTTCTATCCTATATTAGTAATCTCTGTGTGGCATCTTTCTTGAAAAAAGATGATTTCCAAGATCATCCAAGACAAATCGATTTGAGCATGTACTCATGTTCTGCATGGGCATTATGGATGACATTGGTTTACCTAAAAGCAGGATTGTGTGTTAAATTCATTGAACCAATGCTATTGCCAAGTTGAAAAAAAGGTACAGTACAAGTTTCAATGTTGAAAATGCTAACCACTAATACGTGGGATTCTACCTTCATAAGAATCAAACATTGATGGGAGTTCAAGGTGATTATGTTCCAACCACCTATAGATCTTAGTGAAGTATTGTATTTTTCTTTCATTCTTCAGTCCCTTAGGTCCACCTTATTTAGTATCATTTCAAATTCAAACGTTTAGGACCTACACTAATACTAGTTAGATGAATGAGAGTAACTCAAATTTTTATATTAGGAATATTATTTATGTGGATGCTAATAATGAGATCCATGTATACTAAATTACATTTGACTAATATATTCTTAGTAGACAAACTAATATTAATCAAGTGTTAGGAGCAACCCAAGTGATATGATTGGTGTCCATATCAATATTCAGAAAAGGAAACACATGCTCAAACATTGTTATCCAAACTTATGTATACCCTCAATCACCATATAAGTGAGAATCTTGGGTGGGTTTTACTTTGGAAAAATGACTTATTTAATTGAAATTTAATTTTAGGGATTTTATCTATGGGATTAGTGATGTCAACTAGTGGAGGATTTACCATAGAAAGAGACCCTAACTACCTAAAATCTTATTTATGGAAAATCCTTTTTATATTTGGATATATTTTACTTTTTGAGGTGGGGATATAGGAATTGTGCTAATCATTATTTTTCATTATTCAAGTAAGAGTTTTGGGTGCATTAACATTTCTACAATAATTCAATACATGCCATGGGATGCCACTATTGTTCTAGAATGGTGCATTAATGAAGGGAGAAAACACAATATCCATGTTGGAAGAGTGGAAAGCCTTGATTTAGTTAGTGAAGTTGAGACCATAATAGCCTTATGGGGAGAGCGTTGAGTCGATATTACACAATAACCTAGTGGGAAGAGTGTTGAGCCAAAATCACATGATATCTTCTTTGTGTGAGTGTTGATACAATGACCAAGATCCTTTATCTACCTACTAGTTAGTGAAGTTGATTACCAATATTAGCAAACATATGTTGATATGAGTATGTACTCATGTTCTGCACAGGCATAGTGGATGACACAGGTTTAATTCAAAGCAAGATCATGCATTCATTTCATTGAACCAATGCTATTTCCAAGTTGAAAAAAAGGTGCAATACAAGTTTTAATGTTGAAAATTCTAACCAATAATATGTGAGATGCTTCCTTTGTAAGAATCAAACATTGATGGTTGTTCAAGGTGAATCTATTCTAGCCACATATAGATCTCAGTCAAGTATTGTCTCGTGATTTTGTTCTTCAGTCCCTTAGGTCCACCTTATTTGGTATCATTTGAAACACTTGTACAAACTTTTTCAGTTGATAGGTACTCAAATAAGAAATTGAGCACAACAACAACACTTGCAGATTCAACATGTACACTTAGCAAATTTCACACGATTCCTTCCTATTATCACTTTTTATTTCTTTTGATGCATGTGAAAGAAATGTTTAGGTTGACCGTAAGTACCACTAGTAGAAATACTAAATTTACACCATATGAAAATAGTAAACACTATTAATGGAAAAATAATTGCCTCTTTTATTATTTGAAGCATCCATTGCATCTATATAGTGTTCATAAACATCAAAATTTTAATAATGGGAAGGAAAAATCATCTTGCACAAAGCAATAATTAGATCATACTAGTAAGACAAATACCTTCAAATTATTAATGACACCATTGTGCAGAGATGTAGATAATGGTTATTTAACACATGCCTCAATCTTGACAGAATATAAAATTTTGAATGATTGGTTTCTTGTAAATTTACTCCACAACATGCTATAATGTGATATGTTTTTGCACATATTTTCTCAAACTCCACATGGGAGAAGGGTTGAGAAGGAATAATATTTATGATATTACTTGTTTACAGATTTGAGAAAACCTCAAAGGTTACAGTCAAAATCTGGAAATTATGTTTCCTGGAAGAATGTGAGACACACTTAGATTTGTATAGCGCTTCAATGCTTGTTTAGGATCCATGTAAGTTTGAATGAATAAAATATTTCAGTCATTGTTTTACATTGAATTCCCATTCTCTCTAAGTTATTAAAAGAAAGCTAAAACTTGATTAGACTAAGGGACAACATATTCCATTGCCAAAACTTTAACCGTTACAGGGAAAGTGCAACTACACTTGTTTTGATACTATCCTGGCACTTTTTGAGTGCATGCCAATATAAGCAATGTGAATTTCTGTTGCGATACACTAGCGTTGGTTTTGTTTTATAAAAGTTTTCCTTTTGTCAATATGTTATTTTCTTGGAGTAATATTTCCAACCAAGAGGATAGAGACTTGGCATGCCTAAGACATAGAGGTGTTATTTCTTTCCTGTATTTGTGATTTATTAGTATTCCACCACTAATAAATTCATTATGTAGTTCTATGTTTAGTAGTATATTACAACAATGATTTGTTAAATGAAAATGATTCCAGTTTTTTTTTTTTAATGTCATAAACTAGAAGGAAATTTAGCTTTGAATTAGAAAATGGAATACATATTCTGAAAAATATGTTTTCTGATCAAATGTCGGTCTATTTCCTGATCATTAAAAAAACCAGTCATGACAATAAGCAATGATTTTGGACACGATGAATTACAAAACTCTCTAGCTCAAAATAAGTTAGCATATTCAGTTTTGTATTCATTAGAGAAGAATGAATGAGTAACATTAAGTTTGTTTTGAATATTTATAGAATCATTTCAGAGATTCTAAATGGAAATTGCATGTGCTAATCTTGCTCAATTAATTATAGGGAAAACAAGGGGCATACATATTTTGTTGGTTTATTGGAATTGGATTCTTTTTCCCCTAGAATAGTACACTGACAATTGGAGATTATTATATTGAAGCTATAGTCCCGGTTAGTATCGCAATTTACAAAATCTTCTCTTATTATTTTTTAGTTTCTCGTTGTAATCTTGTGTCAGAAATACTTTGCTCCACCCATTAGATTTCTACTGACTAGTTTTATTGTTGAAGTGTCACTTCTTCTTAGAGATAACTAGAGGAAACGATACAACTACAAAAGTGGAGCATGAGACATTCTTAGTAGAAATTGCTAGCTCTGTTGTGTTTATTTGTGACATTTTATTTTCTTTGTTTATATAGGTCATATGGCCAAAAAGTGGCCACTATTTCCCAAATGAAGAAAACTTGTTTGGATTTCTTGCTTTTATGGAGAAAAATAACATTAACAATATTGTTGATGTTGAGGTATATATTGTATAAATCCTTTGTTGTCTACTTTAGTTTATATTCCAATGTTCATCAACTTTCATGTCTTATACTTTGCGTTGTAATTTTTTTTTTTCAAAAAATGAACTCAGAATTGATGGTAAGAAGTAGGGATTGAAGAAAGAGGAGAACAATAACACTATAGTGACAAAATGAAAATTAAATAGAGAGAAGAGAACTAGACTAGTGGTACCCATAAAGCCAATATTTTGCATAAGACAAACAGATAGAGATGAATGGTCAAATCTTCAGTGCTGGTGAATTCACATGCATTTCCTTGGCAACACAATGATAATGTTTTGAAGTGATGAAACAATATTTGATGTGTAAATTGTACTCCAACAAATATTAAGTTAGAAACTCATATTGTAATACTTGACAATTTATATAATATAATTTATGTGATTGGAATTATTTATAGTTGCACTTGATATTACTTAGTCTTGTAATTAACATATGTAACTTTTTGTTTTCTAGTAGATGAACATGTACATTGTATGATATTTTTTAAAAATTTAATTGCAAAATAATACTAATTAATTTATGTCGATTAATAATGAACACATAAAGGCAATCTAAAACTACTAAATTAGTATTTTATGTTTATTAATGATGTATGCAAATAAAATGAATATACGGCTTAATTAATTGCTTATGATGATTGTTGATGAAAGTAAATGAAATGAATATAAACTACTAAAGTAGTAATTTATATAATGAATATGAAACCAAAAATTTATAATGACTAATGCAAATGATAAATTTGTGATTACAAATGGCAACTAAATTTTACATATATACGACTATTACTAGTTAATTTACAGTATCTTATAACACGACCAAAATTTAGTCATATTTATTTGGTCATTAATTGGTTTCAAATGATGACTAAAATTTGCATATATATGACTATTAGTAGCTAATTTATAGTATCTTATAAGATGACCAACATTTTGGTCATATTTCTTTGGTCGTTATTGTTTTTCTTGGGTGATCATTTAGTAATATATTTTGTTGTATATTTGGTCATTAATTGTGGCAATCAATGACCAAATCAACAACTATATTAATGACCAAATCAATGACTACATTAATTACCAAATGAATGACTAAATTAATAACCAAATCAATGACTAAATATACTACTAGACAACATAATTAAGACAACCAATTAATGACTAATCTAAAAGCGACTAAAAGTTGGTAACGTTATAACATATTGTAAATTAGCTATTATTGGTCATTGACAGAAAAATAGTCATTTATATGCAAATTTTATTCATTATTTTAGTAACTAATTAGCCATCTTGTACTAATGATACTAAAATAACAACTATCCACTTACCTATCTTTCCTTCTTGATCATTTTAAGTAAGAATGTCTTTTACTACTGCATTGGGAACAAAAGCAATTATATGAGAATGCAATATACTACAATACGAAATATATTCAAGGATTTTACAAGGAGAAAGCTCTCTTTTCCGATAATATTATATTTCCAAGAGGCATCTCTTAACCCCTACTGAAAAAAATGTTTGCGGGATGCTCTTATCCCTCCTTTTTTTCTACATCAGTACTTGCAATAGTATGCTCTGAACCAAATGAAAAAATAATGAAATCCTTAGTGTAGTGAGGACTAGATAAAATAGGAGCATGAGTCGAGCTTGACTTTACCTCACTGAATGACCTTTCTTCTTCGACATTCCATTTTATTTCACTATCCTTTCTCAACATGCTGGTGATAACTCTTAAAATTTCAGCCAAATTCAGAATAAATCTCCTCAGAAAATTAATTTATACCAATGAAAGATTGGACTTCCTTTTGTTTCTTGAGGATCAATTTTCATGATAGCTTCAATTATACTTGGGTAAATTATGATACCATCTTTAGAAATTATATGAGCTAGCAGTTTACCTTCTTCGAAACCAAAAAGAGAGTTTTTAGGATTAAACAAAATACCAAATTTTCTACATTTCTCAAAGAAAATGATACAATTTTTAAATGATGTTAATTAGTTTTATAAAACATAGTTACGTCATCGAGATATATCACAATAAATCTATCATTTTCATCTATGAAAATTTTCCTCAACATTCGTAAGTCTGAAAGGCATCTTCACATACATAAATGTCCCCCATGGTGTTGTGAAGGTTGTTTTGTCTTGATTATCTGGATGCACTAAAATCTGGCTATAACCATAAAATCCATCAAGCAATGAAAGTCTGCTAGAATCAACTACCCTTTGAAACATATGATCCATCTTCGGCAAGGATTTATTTTCTTTAAGAGAAGCTTTATTAAGATTATGGAAATCCACACACAACCTTATTTCTCCAATCTTTTTTCTCACCGATACTAAATCTGATAACCATGTAGAAAATATGAAAGCTGCAATAATATTGGCATAAACAATATTCCTTACCTCTTTTTCAATTAAAGGCAGTAGAATAGGGTTCAGTCTCCTTATCTTCTACTTGAAATTTTTATGATCTTATTTGATACGAATAGTGTGTTGAATAATGCTTGCATCAGAGGCCTTCAAGTCTTCATATCTCCATGCAAAAAAATTAAAGTATTCTCTCAATAAATCAATGTATTTCTGCTTCTCTTCAGGAGGTAAGGACTTAGAAATCTTCACAATCTTTGGATTGTCCTTAGTTCCTATGTTACAATCCTCCACTTCGGTTCTAGCAGGTTGAATTTTGGGCTTTTGAGAAATATCATTGAAATAAAATAATTCTTAAAGTGGTACCAAACCCCTTGGTATCAAATTTTCCTTCATCTACAAGATTTCAAGTTTTGATTCATGTTCATCAGAGGTTCTCACTGATCTGACTATTCAACATAGTTACATTATTTCTACATCAATATGACAATTTTCAAACTCCCCCTTAATTGCAAAAGCATGTCTAATTGTTTTGTTCATTATCAAAACACTTGCCAATAACTTATGTTATTCGGAACAACAAACCTACGTTTTACCTCAATCTCATATTTCTTATTTGGGTGGAAAGGCATTTTACATGTACTTGCTGAGGTAGCTAATGCATCATGAAACACATTTTGATTTCTAGGAATTAGAGACAATTGATACTCTAGAAAGCACTACAAAAAATCCAAAAAAAACATTTAAGTATGCCATCAACTTGAGATGTTTGGCTGAATACTCACCTTTAATTTGATTTATGATGAGTTCTGAATCTCCATGGAATGAATTCTTTTGTCTCGTGATCTTTTCAATAGTTGCAACCCAAAAATAAGTTCCTCATATTTGGCCACATTGTTGGTACATTAGAAATAAAGCTTGTAAGAATAATTCTTCGATCTACCTGATTTTGTGTCTAAGATCAATACACTAGCCTAAGCTCCTTCCTTGTTGACTACCCCATCAAAATCCATATGCCAAAGGCTTTCATCATTATCATCTTCTGTTTCAATCTTTAACTTCACTTCCCTATTTTCTTTGATTGGCTTTCCATGTCTTTTATTTCTTCTTCTAAACGTATGTCATTATATAAAATGAAAGAATCCATGTATGAATGTACATAATAAAGTGGGTAATTATTGGGCTTGTCTTGACTTCTTACCATATATTTCATAATAGTCTCCTTGTACAACCTCCTTTGTTTCCGGAAAACATGAATAGTTGCATATGTCATATCCATTTGTAATGTGCCTTGTAACTTTTCTCCCCAAGACCTTGATAAGAGCATTCCATATTTTGGGGGGATATCAACCACAAAAATATCCATCACTATACTTTTTTATGGGATTTGGGTAAGGGTTACATTAAAATCCTTGATTAAACCTAAACATCTTACTTTGCTTGAATCAAAGGAGAAAATGTCATGATATGGTCTTGTTATATCTAATTAGAGTTTTTCCATAATCACTTTTGGCATGAGATTATGTGAAGCACCTGAATCCAATGTGGCATTGTGAAAAATGAAATAATGAATGTTAATACTAACATAAAAATGGTGGAAGATTACCATCTTATTATTTTCCCTAAACTTTTGGTCCAAACAACAATTTAAGCTGTACATCACTTATATTTAAAGCATTTGTTCCATCCTCTATCTTTAGTGCTTTTGTAACTTGAATTATATAATATCCTTTTCATTAATTCAACCAGAGGAACAAGAATTTTAACCTTTGACAAATCATTTTCAATGTCAAAAGAAGGTTGAGGCTTTTCTACCTCTTTCACATTTTTATCTTGTTTTTGAGGGGCTTCCATTGGAGGATCAACCTTTGTTTTACTTGTAGAAGGTGTATCAATTTGGACCTTTTTAGGAGGATTTGCTGCAACCTTTTTATTTCTTAGATTATATTATTTATGTGCTTCCATAATGGCATTTTGATAACCCTTTTTGTAATCCTCTGATTCTGTAAGAATCACAACTTGTTGTGCTAATAAGAACAAATATTGTTCTTCTTTGGTTAAGAAAACTTATCCTTAACTAGAACTATTGATTTGATTCTCTTCTGGCTCATCTATTGTCTCATGTTCTTCCTCTGCATAATTTTCCTGAAAAGAGGGTCTAATTTGTTATTGATTTGGTAGGTTTCTTGGTTATCTTTGCTTAATTTAGGGATGCTGACTTTTGAAATTTGGATTCCTAATATGAGGACCCCCTTCTTGTTCTTTTGGTGCAGCTCTATTTGTCAAAGTCATTCTTTCCATCATTCTTTCCATAGTTTTGACCAAATTGTCTAGTTTTACATATGATGATGAGGAAGGTTCTTCTTTATTAGTCACTCTCTTCTCAGCCCTCAACTTTGCTTTCTTGGCCAACATATTGGCCTCTCCACTAAAAAAATTCTCGTGCATCTCTTCTAAAGTAGCTGGATTTATTTATGTCAACTGATAGGCCATGTAAGCATCAGAACCATCTAGATGTCTAAGTAAAACCAATGCTGGTGGGGGCTTTATTTTTGTTGGAATAGAATTATAAAGGTTGTTGAATCTATCTGAATAATATTGAATTGACTCTCTTGGAACTCTTCTTAAACTTTCATATTCTGTAAGAATCTAAAGTGGATTCTTTTTAACCTCCCAACAATAAAGAAAAAATTGATGAAATTGTTGTAAGTTGACAATACTGCCTGTTGCCAATCCCCTATGCCATTTTCTTGCTTCACTAGTAAAAATTTGAGAAAACAACCTTATTTGAACATCATCATTAGTAACCTCTTCTATTTCTGCATAATAATTCATCTTATCAATGTGCCACTGAGTTGTAGTGGGCCTAGTGCCATCGAATTGGAGTATATGTTCTAAATAATTCAGTGGCATAACATTTAGTGGTTGTTACATAACCAAAGGGGCATAACGGGCTGCCATGATTGGAATATGAGAGGATGGTGAAATTGTAGTTATTCTTGATGTTAGAGGTGGAAAAGGTGGTGGGACTATGATATGTTCTGTTGCTATAAAAGGAGTAGGAATGAGAGATGTAATGGTGATAGTAGAAAAAGGAGAAATCAAGGGGGGGTCAATGATGGAGTAAAATAAAAAATGGCAGTCTGTTGAACTATCAATGTTTTTTTAGCAGCCCAATTCAACTGAGTTACGAGATTTTCAATATTTTCAAACTACTATAAAACGTATCTATCAAAATCTGAAATAATAGGCTTTTGTGGTGAGATGTATGGTTTCAAAATGGATTCATCAAAGACTGTTTCTGGGACAAAAAAATATGATTTAGTTCTAAAAAAGATTATATTCAAAAGATAAATCATAATCAATATCCTCGAGTGTTGGAAAGTTTTTAGGGGGTGAGTGAGACCTAAGTAGAGGGCTAATGATTGCTTGAATTTATTCAAGGTTATTTTTCTTAATCAATCTCTTGGGATCATTCATAACTTTAGGAGAATCAGGATTTGGATGCGATCTTGTATAAATATTTCTAGAAGCTAGATTTCCAAGGGAACTTGTCACAACTGGGTAAATACACAACTTCTTGGTGAAGGATTAAGCCTAAATATTTCCTAACTCACTGTCACCCACAGGAAATATATTTGAGCCTTTTAAATTAAACTTTACCAGGGATTAATCCCTAATATGGTCACTAGAATGTTAACACTTTGTAGTTTTCCTAGGCTGAAGAGGAAACTACAGGGGTAACTACAAACCACTTTTAAAGCTAGCATCTAGCCCTTTAAGCTTCAAAGAGGGATCTCTATGTATGATTTTAATTTTACTGTTTAGATCTTAGGCTAGATATGAAAGGTCAATATAGGTTTTTTAATTTTTGGTTGTAGAATGAAAGAAAAGTCCACTAGGCATGGAGACATAAAATGTTCAGTAATCAACCACAAATAAATAGAGTAGCTGAACATGGTGAGGTAGGAAAACTCTTGGATCTCGTGAATTATGTGTGGTATGGATAAGATGAATATAAGGTAAGAAACAATTAAATATAAAGCATACTTACATGAATTTTATATTTAATCTCAAAAGGGAAACATTAGGGTTGTTTAACAAGCCAAAGCAGAGTATTGCAAGTAAATTAAACTCTTAATATTCTTGCAACAACCAGTAAAGAATATCCATATGAAAACTTAGAAGGAAAAAAACATTAACAGAGAGGAAAACATCATCATTTATTTGACACGCGAATCTTGAAACAATATTGCCTCTGTATTTCTAAATTGATTATGTCAAAATAAAGTTCACAACTTACAATCAAAGATATATATTTTCTTTTACATAATCCAACCCTTTCTCAATCTTCTTACGAAATACTTATAAAGTCTGTCTTAAACTAAATTCGGACTTCAACATAAAATTACTTACAAAATAATATCTATCAGAAGATGTAGATATTTCAAAAATAAAGCAAAATAATAACAATGTTGGACTAATTACGATTTTCTATTCACACTTTGAGGATTGTTGTTGTTGACTATAGCTACATGCTTGCTTCTTTTGTTTGAATGCTCCCAATATATAGGATTTGTGTTTGATTTCACTCAAGAAGATCCAACAATTTATCCCATCATTGTTCACTAGGAATAAAGAAATTCAACATACTTCGAAATCTTTCATCTACTTCTATGTATGTTTAAAAAGTTGGCTTATTTGGAAACATATGATGGACTTTATCCTAAATGTAGAGGTCATATTGTAGGCCTTCCAGGAAATCTTCTCCAATTATTATTCATCTAAATTTAGTGAATTTGGATGTATATGCAACTATATTACACAACTGGTCTTGATAGTTCTCTAATGGAATCAATTTTCCATTAGAGACTTACAAAGTTGGAAACCCTCTCTCCTTCAATAAATTAATCTTTCTCTTAAATATTTTCACTTGTAGTTCGACTAACTCTTTGCATTTTTTTTCTAGTCGTATCATAAGGTTCTTCTTTAACAAAAATATCTTTACTTCCCTGTATGTGCTTGTTCTATATTGAATCTGGAGTTCTTTGAGCTCATCCTTAGTCTTGGAGTTCAACATCTTGATAATTTTGTGTACTTCTGCTGGTTTGTGTTCAATTTCAACATTTTTTTGTTCATCTGTTGCTTTGACATTCTGTACTAGTTCCTCCTACTTAAATATAATATGAAATGATGGCCACAACTCTGTAATATTTTCATTAATTTGATGCCATATACTTTGCTTGGCCTCTGCCAACATATGGGTTGTCAAAGATTGATTTTCATACTTTGCAATCTATTGAGTCAACTTGAAATTTTTCTGCACTTATGTTAAGTATCCTTTGTCAACCTTGATTTTATTCTCCTTAATTATTCTCAATGATGCTAATAATCTCTAATTTTCTTGTTTAATTAATGATAGATCTCCCAAAGCTTTTACTAACTTTTCAAAAGAATCTGTAGTGGATTTTTTTTCCCTTTCTGTTGAATTTGTTTCTACTATTTTCTATACGATTTGTTGTGTTGGTGTACCTATAGTTGCTAACGTTTACTTTTCTTTCAGAACTTCCTCCTGTTAGAGTCGGTCTAGTTATCCCTCCGTCAGAGATCAAAGCTCTTTTTTGCATTTCATGTTTAGGTGTCCCATCAGTTTCAATCAGTTGCATTTCGTTAGGCATGCCATAACTCTGACGAAATGGTTTGTGTCACTCATTCCCCTCGTGCTTGGTACTGCTGGTTCAGGTCTATTCATAAAAACAAGTCTTGAAGGATCGTTTACAGTCATGTTTCAAATTTTTAGGTCTTAGGTCTAGGGTTGAGTCAATTTTGTTTTTGCAAAGTCTAAGAAGACCAGCAGGCCAGAGGGATGACCTCAATAGATGGTTACCTCAATAATTTTCATCATCATACAAATAAATTAGGACTTTTCTTCAAAACTCTGTTTTGAAGATAAGTCGTCATCTCATTTTTGTAAAAAAATTTCAAAAATTTCAGTTCTTGAATTGTCCAAGCGTAGCCTTGGTCTCCTTTGCCAGATCATATCACAGCGATCCCTGCAAAAAATTGTCAAAGAAAATCATTATTTCAACCAAATTTGAGAAGGAAACCAAAAAGGTTAGAAGTCTATTAATCCTGAAAAAGTGTCAATGACAAAACATTGCAAAATGGGTTATGGACCAAGCAAAAATCAAAAGGGAGTCTTTATAAAGATATTTCACTACATTTTCAACTCATTCCACATGACAAGAGTGAAGAAGATTGTTCCAAGCGAATTTGTGAGTTTGTGAGGAAGTTGAAGCAGTTTCAGGGGCGCGTGACGCATTGGACTAGGTGCGCGACGCATCAGGGGTGTGCGGCGCACCGGGCACAAAAACGCAGTGTAAAAATACACACGCACGACGCATTAGAGGTGCACGGCGCGTTGGGTGAGGCGCGCGGCGCACTAGGTTTTAAGCCCGAAATTTGTTTGGGAACGCATCAACTCACCTCCTCTCTGCACAAATTTGTAGCATTTTTAGAGCAAAAGAACAGTTTAAAGTCAATTGTGCACACAGTTTATACATCAGCATATATATTCCAGCTATCTTGTTTTCAAAGTCATGTCAGAGACCGAGTCAGTCTATGAGTAGGAGTATGACAGTGATTCTACACCGGAGGTAAATGTGCCAAATGTGCCACGGAGGTATCACAAAGGTGGCAAGAGTGGTCAGCATGTCAGGGAGGAGCCTACTTCTTTGGCTGAGTTGCAAGCTTGCCCACTTGCAATGGATTGTTTTCAGCATCAATCATATTTCCAATACTGTGAGATGATCTCATAAACTTAGCATCATCAGGAACTAGTCCGTTTATTTGTTCTACATTTACAGGATGGTCATGTTAACCTTGCCGGAGTGAATTTCACCTTGTCACCCGAGACTATTGCTCAGGCCACCGGGATACCAAATTTAGGGGAGGAATGGAGTAAAGGCTAGCTGTTAGACAGATTCTACTATGAGCCATATATCAAACCCGGGTATATGAGACACTTGAGCGTAGTTTTTCCTTTCAGATTCCTGAGGGATGAGTTTGCACCATTGATGAAACTCATCATTCGATATTTCAGTTGTGAGGGAAGATTCTCGTGTCTCTATGCGTACCATGTCCGTTTGTTGATGCATTTCACGAGGGTACGTATGATGAACATTCCGTTTTTCATGTGTCACAACATAGAGAGGATGGTGACTTTAGTACAAAGGAAGAGCCCAGCACATCAGCATAAGAGCATATATCATTATGCATTGATCAAAATCATAGTGATGCATCAGTTGGCACAGCAGGGCATTACTTGGGAGGATTTCATCTCCCGTGATTACTTCTCAGTGCTACAACTGCCTCCCGAGATAGTTCATGATGATGGAGCGCCTTCACACCAGCCAGACATTCTTGAGACTGAGCATATAAGTGCTCCTCCATATGTTACATACCAGCGAGGCCACAGGGCCTTATTTGCATCTACACGACGAGTACTATCTCCACCCGGGGTGGAAGGGGTCTCATTGACTTCATCAGCACAGCGAGTATTATCTCCACATCATGTGGAAGGGGTCTCCCCTTCTTCTTCAGCACAGGTACAGATCCAGGATAGGGGCAAGAGGCCCATGTTTGATGAGGGTCCTTCAGGAGGTCGGGACACGGATATCATTGATGTTGATGCTAGCTCTCCTAGCTCGGAGCTAAAGGAGATCATCCGAGAGCAAAGGGCTGAGAATGACTCACTGCAAAAGAAATTGCAGATGGCTAAGTGGGTGATCAACTACTTGGAGTAGCGCAACAAACAACTGGAAGATGAACATACACTTTATGAGCTGCGACAAATCTGGGAAGACCGAGAATTGGCCCGAAAGAGACTTGGTGATTTGACATCGATTGATCGAGAGTCTATGCTCGTTTGGGTGAATACTCATTTGGAGAAATTGTTGGCAAAGGCAAACAGAGACAAGGACATGCTTCGTCATATGAAAACTCACTATTGGGCTCGCATGCATGCTTGCAAAGCAAAAATGAAGATCCTTAAGAGGCGATTGAGCAAGGCACTAAAACAGCGAAAAAAGCCTGAACCACTCCAAATTTTGGCCGAGGCTTCATTGGCAGGTCACAATACATGATAGAGGGTCTTCACTCCGAATTTGAGCAAATTCGGAGAAATTTTTGTCATTTTTTAAATTTTGTCCTAAAAGCAGGTTTTTTGGCTCAACGCGTAGCGCGTCAACGCGCGCACTTAAGATTGGGACACTTGCTGGAGGAAAAATCTACATTTTTGTGTTTTTCATGATGAAATATACATGCTCAGCTATTTCCAAAGCATTTAATCAAGTTCTGGGTGACCAAAAGGCTCAAAAACACCATGAAAATCACCTTTCTGCCACCTTTTGCACCAGCAGGAAGTACTTCCGGGAGAATGCACTTTTGGAGAGGCAAATGGACACCAAATTGGAAAATTCCACTTGGGTTGGAAATTAAACATCTAGGGCTTTCCAACAGGCCAACCTAAGCTCAATTTTGACTCCAGGAAGTTCCCCAAAAACAGCTTGAAAGGCGCATGGTGCATAGGGCTCAGGCGCGCGGCGCACAGGGTTTTTTGGCACAATTTTCATCTTCAGCTCAGGAAATGAAGCCAATTTGACCAGTTTTGACTTGTGATATTATTTTTTCACTCCTCTTGATGTAATTAATGAAACATGATGTTATTTTGACACTTAGTTACTTATTCTAGAAGATTCATTCACTAAAAGGTGAAAATTTAATGAATGAATTGGTTTCCTAGCTTATAGAGGCAAGTTGTTTTGATTGCCTAGATTGTAGTGCTTTGTTTAGAGTTGGTTGAAACAGCTCCTAGGATGATGAGATTGACCCCTAGAGGCAAGGGAATGGGTTGGCTTGCCTATATTATGTATTTTTCTTAGTCATTTTCAGGGTTGGACTCTTGGGAGTAGCTTGACACTCTGTTGTACATATTTTATCTGCATGTTTGGCAAAGGGAAGACCATGGTTTTGCAGCACTATTTGGGATTCATGTGGCTTTATGTGTTGATGGTGTGCTTCTTTCAGTATTTTTAAGTTGTTTATGTGCATTCACTTTCCTTCTCTTATCTTCTGCAATTGAACAAATGAAGTGTTAAGGTAGAATCCATAATTTACTATGCTCTGCCTTTAAGTTTGTTTGATTTTCCATGTTTTCATCTGTTTATGGAGAATCGTTGAAAGTTTCTTTCTCTCCTTAACCTCTCACCAGTCAGATCTATCCATTCATGATTTTTAAAGGCATCAAAAAAATCGCCTATCTTGCCCCAAGTAGACCTCTGCAAAAACTGTGCCTCATCCCCGCACCCAAAATTGCCTTTCCCTTTAATTCAATAAAATTTCAAAAAATCAATTTCAAACTCCTTGTACTTCATACCTAGCCTAAAATTAGTTATCAATTCAGTCATCTCGACCTCACTGATTACCTTTTTCTGAGATTGACTCGGAGAGAGCCCTCTCCTGTCCTTGTAGGGCTAGCTACGAGGTTGAGCGTGGTTTGGTGTAGCCTTGAGTTTTACCTTATTTCAGCCTAAGGTATATTTGAGCGCTAACACCTCCATGTCTGAATCAATTTTCTAAATTTGAACGTCATGTTCAACTATCAACCTGAACAAATTTTCCTTCTCTGTCTCCACCTGAGTGATTTATTTTTTCTGTGGATGCTCTGTGGTTGGAAGCTTCAGCTACTTTCTTAGAGCTTGAATATCAACATTTTTATTTTTTATCACCTCCTCAGTTGATTTGATCTCACTAGGATCATATCCTATTTTAATTACCAAATCTTCAAGAGATTTGGTTCTGGTGTCTTTGGCCAAGGATGACATTCACTCTATCTTCAGTTGTGAATGCACGTTATTTAAAGAGGCCTACATCTTGGAGGTTCCATGGCTGAACTTATTAAAGTTGAGTAGATCATTTCATCAGCATGTTTGTGTAAATCGATTTGGTCGATTGCACAAATATTCTTGGTATCAAAATAAAAGACTAAGGCTTTGGAGTATTCTACACCTTTAGGGACTAGAATTGTAGGTTCCAAGAATACTAATTGGAACCGCCCCTTCTTTGTGTCAAGTGAAGCCAATAACTTGTGCTAAGTAGTATAATTTTGCTTCCAAAATTCTGTGTATGTAGTAGGACTTAATGCTTCATTCTTCTTCTTAGTCTCTCTGTACCTGGAAAAAATATTATGTTGTGTTGAAATTTGGGATGTAGAAGACATAGGTGAGTCTGTAGTCTTTTCAACATATGGGAATGAATTGGTAGGAAGATCTGTTAAAAAAATAGTGGCTTGATCCTGTGAGCCCTTTTCTTCTGATGATTCCTCTTGAATATTTATTATTTGAGTATCACTTTTAGTATCAATCTTAGTATTTCTCCTTGAATATTTATTTCTCCTCTTGAAAACACAAAAGTATGGAGCTTGAGAGCCTGAATTCGTAGGAGACATACTTTCCCTTGATATCTTGGCTTCTTTTTCCTTTGAAATATGAATTTGTAGAGATGTTTAACTAACAATGTTCTATTTAGCCTCTTACAGTGTATTCTCTATCCACTCCTCGTTATTGGCATACTGCTCTATTTTTGGTCTAGGTGGATGTGCATATGGTGTGCTCTTCTGCTCACTCTTAGTTTTGAAATTATCCCTAATGGATCATAAGACCATGTAAAACTCAGCTAGAAATTCATTTTCTATAGTAATTCATCTACTTGTTGTGATGGTGCTCTCGTGTTGACAATGTAAGTACCAATATGTGCCTTCAGTTTAAACTGTGTTTTATGCTTTCTTGACACAAAATGCAGGTCACCCATATTTAACAGTTGCTTGATATACTCCAAGGCAAAAATTCTAATTGGTACAAAAACTAGCAACCTGTAGGGAGTGCCATTCACATCCATAAATTCAAATTTCTATTAAATTCCGGTAAAGACACCGGTATCCAACCTTGGTTTGTTTTGTAAGATGCAAAACTCTTTTTATTTTGATTAAATCCTTGGTCTAACATTGCTACTAACAAGGCACAATGATACATGCAAAAACTGGTCTATAAAATTGCTAAATGAATATTCTTATATATTTTTTCTGACTAAGTAAGTCCAATGAATAACCAATAGGGGTCTCCCCTATTCATCCACCTTCTGCGAATAAAATTTGAACTTGTCTGCTTGATAGAACAACATAAAATATACAAGAACTGACTGGTGTTTTAATGCATCTTCAATAGTAAACTTGAGAAACTGATCATGAATAACATTTGATAGGTATTGATAGTAGTTAAAAATGGCTGATGGTTTATGACCAATTAAAAACACTCACAAAAATCCTAACACTACCTCATCTACCCGTTGATATGTGGGATAACCTAATAGGCAAGTAACCATAGAAATAATCTGCCTTGACACTTCAGGGAAAATATAAGCTGAATATGGGGGATTATGTATGGGAAATTTAGAATTCTCGGGTAGAAAAGGCTCAAAGATATGGGCTCGTTGAGAGAAGGTAAGCTTCTGGTATATATGTATGAGTGAATCAGTGGAAAATGGATGTAAGGGAGCTTGAGGATTAATCTGTATGGCTTGGCAGATAGTGTCTGGTGCAATTGAGATTAGGATTTCATTACTTTTGGCAATTATAGCTTGTTGGATAGGGACGTACCTAAGATGACACCATGTAATAAATTCTTGGAAAACATGACTGTAGGGAAAAATAAATTTAGGTAAGATTGACTCCTAGATACTCAATTCATCACTATTATCTAAATATTTTTTATTTTCCTAGTTATGAAGTTCATACAATTCGAACTCACAGTGGGTTTCTGCAATTTTATACTACGTGTCGACAAAATGGAATTAATCTAAATTATGAACACAAGAAAAAACATGACTCTCAACCACCACTTTCGCCTTTCATTTATGAGAATACATCTGCAACTATAATGGAGGCTCAGGAAAATAGTATTACTAGACTACAATTGATCGATTGCATGAGAGGAATGCTACTGTAGAGAGCATACGTGGACAAGAAAACTTTCGAGTCTTAACCTGCATCGATCAAACAAATGTAAAAAGGAAATAATGAAGGGTAATATGAGATTTTTAAAGCGAGAGGGAGGGATGATTAACAGAAATATTACCATTTTGGAGCATCACATTAAAGGAATTATACATTGGCGAGAGTTATTAATGGCCAACGTCCATATGACAGTTGGGGAAAGTATTTAATAACTAACAGTGGTATGATGTGGATGGTAGGTTGACATGGATGATAGGGTGGATGATGGGTGGTGTCATGGATGGATCAGGAGAAGGCAGGAGCCAGAGGTAGCAAGTTGTGGTTTTCAGTGGGGTAGAAGTGGTAAGTGGTAAAGGGGGGAATCCCTTGAAAATGTTGTGGAGTTGCCACATAGATTTTGGCAGTTTTTCATAAACCATTTTTTATACCCCCCTCCCCCCATTAAGTCTCGAAATCTCGGAGGGGCCAAAACATCATCCCTCATTGTTGATCTCGGTAGGGATGATCTCAGCCTTTCAATGGTGCCAACACTTTATCGAAAGTGACAGATGTCCCATCCACTTTTATTTATAACTTTAAACAAAGTTTATTACTAATTAATCAACATTAATATAATTAAAGTTATGGCGGAATTTAAAGTAGTCCGCCCCTTTGGGGATCTTTATATTTTATTTATATATTTTCTTTTATTCCCCTTTATTTTTTCAATATTTTTCTTTCTTCTTTATTTTTCTATTTTTCTTATTTTTTGTTTTCTTTTCTTTTTAAAAGCTAAAACAACTTATAATTTACAATACCCCATTGGGATAAATAGCTAGATAATCACACCTTGATCACTATATTTATAGGACCTATTGAAGCCTCAAAAATCATTGCTTACAACATGGGGGAAAACCACCTGGTCCAGCCCTTGGTTGGCAGTTCCTTTTTCGTTTGGTTTAGTGGCTCCGACTGGGGATAGTGGGACCTGTTTCACAATCTAATTTATGATAGTGCTGATGGGGTGATATGTGATATCTGGAGTAATATCTAAGCTAAAAGTAATCTAATCTAAACTAATAATCAGATCTATATATATCATAATATAGACACTATCTAGCTATGACTATACCAGGGAATAAATTTAAAGTATGCGATCTCCAATAATGTCCGAAAACAGTTGGTAATAAAGATCATTCAATTGAAATTGGAAATGAAATCATTTACAAAATAATCATTTCAGATAAATAATTAGCCAAAACAGTTGTGAATTATATATTGCATAAGAAATCATTCATGTATTCAACATAAAATTTAGCCCATCACCATACAAAAGTGCAATAAATGATAACCAAGATTCAAACTTTCATACATAAACAACTTGAAGAGAAATTATTGCTTAATACATAAAACAAAATTACGAGATAACAGTATCATTTGTAATAAGTCATGCTCATGTGATTCAACAATATTGATCTACTTCCAATCAATTGAACACCATCTAAGAGTAAAAAAGTGCAATTTCAGTAGAAGATGCCAGATAAGATAAAAATAAATCATATTCCATTCATTTCATCAGAACTTCCTCAGAGGGACATAAGTGCATGTTTTGAAGATTGTTTTTGATAAAATTTCTGGACCCCTCTCTAAATGCATGAGAGGGGTTTAAATACTAAACTATAAAACTAAAAATATATTATTACAAAAATAGTTGAGGAGGTTTAAATGACCTTCCCCAAATTATGAAAAATAAAACGAAAATAGAAATGAACACGGTGACTAACTCTTCTACATTTGATATTTTAAATTGCAAATGTTCATCATGAGCTTGAGCTATGTCGGCTGGCCTATCTCAGCTTTCAACTACCCAGTGAACATGATGTCAATTAGTGTTGGCACCATTTTCTCTGTAGAAGTGATTAGGCATCATAGGGTCATCCATTGGCTGTGAGGTTTCACTAAATGTTGCCAATATGCTTCACATTTTAACTTGGTCGTTTGCCTAATTACTTCTCCTTTTTCTTCTGCTACTTGCCTCCATTGTAGCTCAAGCTATTTTACAATAGGAAGAAAACCTGGAATGGACTCTGCCACTAGTTTGGTGCTATGTAAATTTTCGTTAATATTCTCAATAACACTATTTGTTGCTACTGCCATGTCTATTGTTCCCTTATTTTCTTCTTTTGGTCGAGAATCCCAGTTTGCAAATAAGATTTCTTTGTGTGACTCCTCTAGTTTAGGTAAGTTGGGCTTTCTACCATGTTCTGAATTCTCCCAGGTGATTAATTCAAAGACTCTTTTCAAGATTTCATCCTATTCAAGTCTCATTTCAATGACTTGACTCGTCAATTTGTCACTTCTTCACAATAAAAATTCCATTGCAAAATCTTCTCGCACAATATTTCCTTTCAGTGCATAAACTGGGAGTTAGGGCCAAGCGCTTTAGTGTTGGGTATACATCCAAAGTCCCACATTGACTAGACGTGGGGAGGATCATGGGTATATAAGGATGGACAAATATCTCGATTGGTATGAGGCCTTTTGGGGGTAAAGCCCAGAAACAAATCCATGAGGGCTTAGGCCCAAAGTGGACAATATCATACCATTGTGGAGATATGTGGTGTCCAGAGTTCTTACAAGTGGTATCAGAGCCAAGTTCCGAAGTTAGCCAAGTAGATGAATCCTCGGAATGCCGAACGAAGGTGGTGGGCCCCAGTAATATCACGATGGATCGTGGATGAGCCGTTAGACAGGCGTGCTCCGGATGCTCATGTGGTCCCAACACGGTGAAGAGGAGTTGACCTAGGATAGAGAAAGCTCTCGAGGCAGGTGGTGCTCCATGTAAGGCATGTGCTTCCAACGCATTGGAGCGGAGAATCCTGGTTGGTAGAGAGTGGACTGATGGATAATCGTTTGAGGGGAGGCTCGATGGTCCTTTGTTCGAGGGGAGGATTGTTGGGTATACGACCAAAGTCCCACATTGACTAGAAGTGGGGAGGATCATGGGTATATAAGGATGGACAAATATCTCCGTTGGTATGAGGCCTTTTGGGGTAAGTCCAAAAGCAAATCCATGAGGGCTTAGGCCCAAAGTGGACAATATCATACCATTGTGGAGATATGTGGTGTCTAGAGTTCTTACATTTAGTAATAAACTGATCAATTTTTGGATCATCGTTATGCAGATTAGTTATTCCTTGTATTTTTGCTTCCTTCTCTACTAATTTGGCTTGATGTTTTATTTGCATCTACTCAAACTCTTGTTGAAGCTTAGCTAACTATATTTTTGCTTGCTGGTTGGATTTTTCTTGCCGTAATGGTTCTTCAGGCGACAAAATTTTATTTACCTTTTTATTAAGAAAAATATTCACCTCTATTACTTTGTTGGTAGTTGTTTTAGCATAGGAACCTACAAACTGTGACAATTTAGTAATCTTGGCAGATGGGTCGATGGGTGAGTCTTTCCAAACAACATCCATTGGTTCATTATCAGGGGCAGTAACAGCTGTAGAATCCAATTTCCTTTTCTTCCTTTGTCTTTTAACAACTGATTTGTCTTGTGGACTATAGAATACATCTAAAGGAAGAACCTCCCCAATCCTAAAAACTATTTCAGACGTAGCAGTGGCAGGAATGTGCTGTACCTCTTGATTATTTACAATCTCCTTTGCTGTAATTTCTTGAGTTGCTTTTTGTTGTGGAGTTTGTAACTCTGGAGTTTGTTGCTTTGTATGGATATTTTTATTAAATTTCTCCCATTTTTCCTCTAAATCAATCACCAACAGTTTATTGGCTGGGAGGAGGTGGAATGGATTTCAGCTTGTTTGCTAGCTGAAGTTTTCTGGACTCTCTTCTCTGTAGACTGGGTTGTATCTTCTTCTGACTCCCTGCTTCGTATTTTCCCATTTTGTGATTGTTTCTTTGACTGCTTTGACTCCCTAGTAGACTTCTCTTGGGATTCTGCTCCAGAATCAGTTTTAGAATTTTCTTTGGAATCTCCTTCTAGACTTATACTGGGAGTTGGCTCCCTTATTAGTTCAACAAATAATTGGTCCAATGTGACCTTCAAGGGCCTCCTTTCTCTGTACTTGTGAAAGTCTTAAATATCTTCATGGTCAAAAAGTAATTGTGCCATATGCTTCACCTTTGTGAACGTGTTATTCTATAAGAAGATGTCATCAAATGCATCTTCTTCATGGCTAAATATTTTCACTTTTACCATGGTGGTAAATTCTTTGACAGTGCCAAATGGGTCATATTGCCTTCTTGGGAATTTAGGTAATTGCAGATATAACATGATCTCTACTTCTTTGAATGCATGCCTCAGGTCGTGCAATGGAAATGCTCCACATTATAAAGGGAATGTAGGCCTAATGGCCTTCTTTGAATCCTTTAATGTTTTTCTCATCCCACCCTCACTAGCTATTTGATAAGCTATCTATCTAGAAATCAATTTGTCCTAAACATAGTATGGGAGGACATGGGGGGAGGAAATGCTACCAAAAACCCTGATATATGTGAATGTTTCCTCCCCAAACCATCTAGCCATTGGGAGGATATCTACCTCAACTTCCTTGGAAAACCTGGGGGCATATCAGTTGTAAAGATGTTTGTGGATAGGGAGCATGACTCCATGACAAATTTTGTAAAAATGTGATTGAAATTGAGATTCCCACATGTCCTTATGGTATATGTGAATGGGAAGTGGATTTGGGATAGTCCACTTCCATCCCATGATAGGAAATCTTGAAAGAAAACAAATTGCATCCATTACATAGGCACTCATAAACATTTGAGGGCAAACCATTGAAGCGACACTTGTTTTCCTTCTATACTCCATTATTGTTCTTAATAAATTATTAGACAAAATTTGTTCCCAATTCATTAGAGTTGTGTTTACGGCTGCATCTATCAATGAAAGCCATTCTGGGAAAATTTAGTGCTATCAGGTTTGCCAAATAATCTACATAGCATGGCCACTGCAAAACTATGAGGGGGAGAGATAGAAGCAGTAGAGTACATACCATTCTTGTATTTTTTTATTTTTCCCTCATTATTTGATTAGGTCCCGGTGCAATTTGTTGGGTCCTTGTTCTCTTTGGCAAACTTCTTGACGAAATGTTTGTTGTAGATGACTTGTGGATCTTGTAGGTGCATAATCCATAGATTGTCTGGTGTAAAAGATCCCATAACCTCTTGGCTTTTGGTCCTGAATTCTCTGTTTGAGATGTCAGCTTCATCAATAACCCATTTAACCATGTCTATATAAGGGATTACCTTTGGATGCGTAGCTATGCCATGTAAAAATGAGCATGTTGTCTCAAACATGGAGGCGTCTAAGGAATCATGACCGTCAACCATGACCTTTGTTTCCAGAATCCTTGGTTTCTCTTCTTCCAGTATATTATACATGGCTTCCCACGTAGAGGCTTCTCCCTCTCTGCTGCATGTAGTATCTTTAAATAGAGGATTCATTTCTTGTTTCTCAGACATCCTTTCTTCACCATCACTCCTAAATATTTGCTCTATGGATTTTTCCTAAAAGTGAAGAACAACAGCTATCGGATATGAAAATATAGCAATGAATGTGAAATGGGATAATGTGGATAGGTTTGAAAAGGTGATAAGAAAGGAGCTTTATTTGAACGTAAGTGAGAAGATACCATATCACGTTAAATGGCTCTTCATACATAAATGCAGTTAACTCTTACTAAATGCCCACTAATGCTTCATTATCTCTTAGCTTTAATACTCATAAATGTTTGCATCGTAAATAGAGAAGAAATCTTCTAGGGTGGCAGGCCTTCGAATTGAGATAATGCCAATTTGACGATTTGCGAAGCAATATCGCAGATTGCAATATCACATTATGCCTTTTTCACTTTTGTTACCCTCCCTTGCGTTTCTGCTAGATGTGAAATGCGAGCTGCTCTTTTATTGCCTCAAAGCATAGCTACTTGTTAGGTTTTTCTATGTAATGACCATTTTAATAAGAGGCGGACCTAAACATTTGTTTGTAATGTATCGAAGGAGTGCATCTAGGTCTTGATCACATTTCGCAATATCAATTGATGGTGATTTTGAGGTGCTCTATTAATCATATTTTACTAGATTTGGTGGGTTAGCAAGGTTTTTGATGATGTTTAGTCATGCGATGTGCGGGAAGGCAAGCATTTAGTAGTTATTTTTAAATAAAGGGGTTGATTAATATCTTGCTTTAATTCAAAATTAAATAAGAAAAATGCCTAAATGCTAAGTTTATTTTTGGAAGGATTTTTTAAAGGGTCCCTATTTATTAATGTAATATTCACTACTATTATTAATAAATGGGGGGTTGTTGAATAGTACAAAAATTGGTGATTCACCTGAAGGAACCAGTTATCTATGAGAGTTTTTAGAATTTCTAAAAACTTCCAAAAAAAGATAGTTTTGAAAATAAAAATTACATGGAATATAAGGTAAGAAATAATTCTCATTAATAATAAAACAACATCTACTTAACTATCAATGTTTTGATTATCCTTTTCTCATAAGAAAGTCACTTTGTCTACATCAATCATTACCTGGTTTTAAGGATAAAAATAGGGAGGCTCTCTTTAGATCAATTTTGGTATACTCAGTTGTCATAGGTAGAGCCTCTACTACCAGCAAGCATTCATAGCCTTGATAGGGTTACCTTTTAGCCAAAAATGGTTCAGTATCCCACCTTTGTTAGAATGCATTTTTAGATATAAGCTCAGGTTTATATACCAATTTGTCTTCTTATTTTCTAAAATAATTCTTTTCCTTCAACTTCTTTATCTTTTAACCCTTAAAGAACAATGTCTTGGTTTGGTGACTAGAATTGACAATGCCATTCACTTGATTTATAACTTAACTGAACAACATGGCTTGTGATGAGACCCCTTGTCTTTCTGATTAATACAATCTCAAGCCATTACCCTGTTTTGATATGCAATATTGGTAATGCCAGTTAGTTATAACCTTATGATCGAAGTAAGCGAGCTCTTAATGAGACCTCTTATCCTTTAAGTTTAAGTATATTTTAGAATTATGCTCTAAAAATGAAACCTGATTAGTTGGGGAGAGTCATTGTCTCCTTAAGAGCATCTGGATGAAAATTGTAGGGTTTAAAGATGCTTTTCTGTAGAGAGACTTTTCTTTGTTATTGATAATTTTCTCGACTGATGTAAAGGAAATATTTCTTTCTAAAGCTAAGTTTAATCAAAGATTAGATAATTTTGGTGGATAACAAACAATTTTGGAGCATTAGAACTTAACTATATATTTCACATGTGAAGATTACTTTCGTAACAATATTTACTTATACAAGTGAAAAGTCAAAATTAAAAAGAGACTATCATTTGTAAAGCCAAAAGTAAATTTTTTTCAAATTGTGTTATTCTTTCTAAATAAAATAAAGGCAATAATATATAGTGAACAGAAGAGATCATCTTCTATGGAAAGTATTTCTTTAAAATATGCCCATTAACAAGTATAGGTTCTCTCTTACCTAATAAACCCTGCAATAAAAAGGTTGATGGGCCTATTTGTTCTACAATTTAAAACGGGCCAAGTCACATTTGTTGGAACTTGGTATGCTTACCTTTCTCTTCGATGGATTTATCCCATTTCAATACTAGGTCTCCAAGTTGAAAATATTTTGAACTTACAGAATTTTAATCAAAAGGAAGCTTTGACTAATTGCTAATGATGTGGATGTGTGATCCTGGCCTTCTCTCTTTCCTCTTCAAGCTTAAGGATTTGTAACTGTCTAACTTGCATAGAGGAGGAGGGATTTTCTTCAATGAACTGAGCTAAGGATAAAGAGGGAATAGCCACATTTGTAGGTAATATGACTTCTTTCCCATAGACCAAATTAAAAGGAGAAGTGCCAATGGAGGCTTTCTGAGTTATTCGATATGCCCATAGAGAAAATATCAAATACTTATGCCAGCTCTTCTGGCTTTGGTCAATAGTTCATTTAATAATCCTAATGAGATTCTTGTTTGTGGATTGAACTAACCCATTTCCTTGCGGATAATAATTAGCAGAGTACTTAAGCTTAAAACCTCTTTTAAGAGTAATTTTTGTCATAACATTGCCTGAAAAATATGATGCATTATCAAACATCGAGGTAGATGGCAGGCCAAATCTGGTAATGATAAATTGATTGATGAATTCAATGATGTTTTCAGAATTTGCTACCTTTAGTGGAATTGCTTCCACCCATTTTGTGAAATAATCAGTTGTTGTACAGATATATCTATGCTGCTTAGAAGAATGAGGAATAATATCACCTATTATTTCCAGTCCCCATTTCTCAAATGGTTGGTCAATGTTGACTAGCTGTAATGGTAATGTGGCTTTCCTCTGTCTTCTAGCAGTTTTTTGACAAATTTTACATCTCCTAACATAATTGTGTGCATCTTTAAATAATGTTGGCTATTAATAGCAGGCATGCAAGATTTTATGTGCATTGGTATCTCCTCTAACGTGACCACCAGCTGGTCTGTCATGAAGTTCCTGCAACACCTTCTCTGCCTCAGATTTTTCAAGACATCTAATTAAAACAAAATCATAATTTATTCTAAACAACACATCATTGACAATTTGATATTGTCTAGATTTTAATCTCAAGGCCCTTTTCTTTGTGTAATTTAATTATGTTGGGGCATATCCATTTTTTAAGTAAAATATGATATCAACATATCTTGACTCAGTACTGTTAAGGCTTACCTAATAGACTTGTACATCATCACCTGAGTGTTGTAATGCTGATACATTAGATGCTCTTGTCGACATCCTACAAAAACCTTAACCTTTTACAAATTTTGTTGGTTTGATCTCAATGTCATATTCTTGAAGAGTTGTAACCCAATTTGCTATTTTCTCACCTACATCCCTTTGTATTAATAGATTTCTCAATGTCAAAAATGGTACTATTACTTTGGTGTGGGTTTTGAGGAGAAAAGGTCTGAAGTGTTTTATCGATTTGAAAACAACAAAATCTTGTTTTTCAATGTTTGAGTAATTCAATTCAGCTCCTTGCAAATTGGAGATAACGAAAGCGATTGGGGCTTCAAATTTTTCTTCATTGACTTGTGTCAATATGGCTGCATATGATTTATCGGAAGCGAAAGTATATAAAATGAAATGACTTGAAAAATTCAGCATTGCTAAAGATGGGGCGTTCATGATTGCTTGTTTGATCAAGTTAAAGGATTCATGTTCAGAGTGTCCCCATTTGAATAGATAATTTTTATTTATCATAGATTGAAGGGGTAAAACAATTCATGAGAAGTCAGGGACAAATATTTTAATAAAATTATCTGATGTAGGGAAGATTGCATTGTGTTTTTGTTACATGGTAAAGGTATTTTAGAGATTTCTCTAATTCTATCAGGGTCAATATGAATCCCTACTTTGCACAAAATGAATCCAAGGAGATTTCTTTCACTTAACACGAAAAAATACTTCTTGGGATTAAGAGAAATCCTGTACCTTTGGCAATGTTCAAAGATTTTCTTTAAATTCCTTAGATGATTATTGTGCTTTCTGGAATATACAGTTATATCATCTAAGTATGCTACTACTAATTTGTTTACTAAACCTTTGAAGGCTATGTCCTTGGCTCTCTAGAAGGTGGCACTAACATTAGTCAGTCCAAAAATAACCTTTTGATAAGCATAAGTGCCCCATTTTGTCCTGGATGTAGTTTTCGGCTGGTCATCTGGATGTACATAGGTTTGATTATAACCTGAGAATCCATCTAGGAAAGAAATTAGTTTTGAGCCTCCAACTGATTGCAATTTCTGTTCCATTGGAGGTAATGTGAAATTGTCCTTTTGAAAAGCTTTATTGAGGTTGTGGAAGTCTATGCATATCCAAATATTTCCATTTTTTTCTGACTAGGACAAGATTGGAGACCCACCAAGAATGTCTGATAGGGAAAATAATTTTGGCTTTCAGTAGTTTGTTTAATTCAGATTTAATCTAGTTTTCTAAATTAGGATGGCTTTTCCTTAATTTTTGTTGAACAAGCTTCTCATCAAGGATCATGGGGATAGTATGTTGAATAATAAAATTCTCGTATGTTTTAAGATCGTCATAGTTCCATGCGAAGACATTCTTGTATCTCTTCAACAATCATGTAAAGGTTGATTTTTCATCTGATTAAGTCCAAGGCCTAGATTAATATTTTGAGGCTTTAGGTCAGTTACAAGGTTAATCAATTCGAACCTCAGAGTTGAACTTTGAAGTTTTGAGTTGGTTAAATCTGTCTTTTGAGGTCATATAAATCTTCCAACTTAACTACAAACTTTGGTATAGCGTTATTGACTGTTTCTTGTTTAGGTTGGTTATCATGCTGGTCTTCATCAACTATTTGGTCATCATAAGAGACTTCTAAGGTTAGGAAGCATATAATATCCAGATCACTATTAAATACTCTCCAGTTGGTAATATTATCAGGAATAGAAGGCCTTAAAATCAATTCAATGGAAAATCGATTAGGGCTGTAGTCCTATGGTGAAATAAGCTTGGAAGCGACATTAACTAAGATATTGGCACTAGAATTTTGGAGTCTTAGAATAGGGGAAATACTAAATGATGTAAGGTGAGAGGTCAGGTCTTAGACTAGCGACTGATAGTGTTTCAAATGTCCTGACAAATAGTGTATAGTATTTATCACCTATTTTATCACAATTTTTGAATCTCCAAATACTTGGAGGTGTTCGATATTGAGGCCAATTGCCTTATACAAACCTTGAACTAGTGCTTCATATTCAACAGTGTTTTTTTTGTAATAAAATTCAAGTCTGTATGCTAACGTAGGATTTTCCCCCTCTGGGCTAACTAATATGCATCTTGCTCCTGCTCCATCATTGGATTTAGATCCATCAAAAAATAATTTCCAAAATAAAGAGCTAACTACAGGTTTATGTGCAAAATTTACGCATTTAGAAGTGTCTGTTTGGGAAAAATTTTCGACTTGAGATACAACAGAGTTTTCTAAGAAACCTGAAGTATAAGCATTGAAATTTCCTAGAAATGATTCTACTGAGTAGTTTTCAATGATATTGTTACTATACACAACTGGTTCATTTTCTCCTTCTAGCATTGTGACTATGTACTTTGATTTTTCTCACGATCAACCCTTATTTGATTTGGCTTGCCATTATAGGCAAGCCACATGTGAGACCAGTCAGTTGCAAAATAACAATGAAGTTTTCTTATTAGTCTCTAGTAAGGACTAAGCCATAGAACTCAGGAATATCAGCCACAAGTATGTCAATGACTTGACAAACTTTAGAGTCTGACGAAAGTATGATAGTTACTTGATTAAGTTCCCCAACAACTTCGACTTGAGATTGATCTAACTGTACTATATGTACAATAGATTTTTGAGGCTGAACATTCAAATTTACACAAACTATTCTAGATAAGATGTTGGATGAAGCTCTTGAATCAACTAAACTGTTGTGTAAATTTTTATTAAAGAATTCAAAAGTAAGGAGAAATGGAGGAGTATGGGATTTAGATATTCCTCCAATTAGAGTGATGTCGGTTGGTTAAATTTTGTTTAAATAGGTGCTAGGGGGCCTTCCCATTTCTTGGGTGGCTTGTCAGATCATGACAACTGCTTTGTGTTCTTTAAGGAGTAGCTCTAGCTAATGTTTCAATTTGCTAAGGTCATGAAAGGTGATGTTTGCCCTAGTTTTCTTCAGATCATCAACAATATTATATTCCATTTCATCAGAAACAACCAGAGTTTTAGTTGAAGATGAAGAATCTAATTGAGGAGTGGTTTGAGTAGAATTTGGTGAAGACTTCTTACCTGTTGTTTTGTCCCTGGGAGGAGGCTTGAAGGCTTCTATTTTGGATTTGTTTGTGGTAAATCAAGGTTTTTACTTTGGGTGGCAACATGCAGTGCTTCTTGAGTCTCTTCATTTGGAAGAATAAAATCCCACATTCCTTGTAACTCCGACACTTCTTCATCATCCGTTTGTTATTCATTTGAAACTTCATCTTCTTCTCCATCTGATTCAACATTTGATATAGCATTTGGAGGTTTAGGATCAACAGGGGAATTCCTTTTAAATGGTCTAAAATATTTCTTAGAGGAAGTCTCTACTACTTGTTTTTTGATATAAACCATTTCATTAGACATGGTCTTGAGGACTTTCTTTAAACCTTCAAGATCGAAAGGATCTTTAGGTGGTTTCTTCTTAGAGTCATCCCTAGAAGTAACTTTCTTATATTTTCATTCTTCTAGTGTGTTTTTATTTTCTACTTCTAGAATTCGTTTTTCTACAACTATTGTCTCTTTCATATTTTCTGCCAAAGTCAATTTGGCAGCTCTTTCAACGAAAATAGCTATGTTTGAAGGGAGAGTAGAATATACCATTCATTTTTTACTTCATCACTAGACTTAAATGTCGTTGGTATTTTATTCAATTATTTATTGAAGCAAGAGTTAAAGTCTTTTATTGGTTCTTTAGGTTCAACTTTCAAATTTGAGAGATCATTGATTAGGGTAGCTGTGGATCTATCATCTCCAAATTTACTTAAGGATTTCTCTTGAAAAGCATCCAAATATTAATAAAACCTGATGGTAATGAGAAGTAACATGATCCCATTTCTCCTTGTAGAGTATATGGAAATAATCTTACAATTGCATCTTCTTCCACTACTTCATTCAAGTTAATGAACAACATGAAATTGTTTATATGTTCCTCAACATGTGGGCCATTATCAGGATTGAATTTGGGTAACCATTTCTCTAGATGAGTTGGAAATTGAGGTAAAGGCCCAACCATCCTAATAGCTCTTGGTTTTCTCCATGGCCTTGGAGGATTCTATGCCATTGTTAGTATGTGGGTAGGAGAAGGTGTAGCAGTGTTTGAAGGTGATTGGGTAAAGGCGGACTTAGTTCGTGTACCTGTATGAATCACAATTTGGAGTGGTGAGGTGGATGATTGATCTTGTGATGGTATAGACAGAATGAATGAAGATGAAGATTGTGTTGGTGGGAGAATCTCGATGTGAGATTCAAATAGTGTTTTCTTAGCTTTCTTACAGCTTGGCAGAGGGAATTCAAATAGTGGGTTTCCAAGTTTTTCACTTTGTGCTCTAGTTAATCATTGAGATGGGGTAAATTGAGAGGTAACACTATCTTAGGATAACTCAAATTCTCCTTGATATAACAAAATCCCCTGTAATTTATGAATCAAAGAATGGAATTTAGGGGCTTCAGTAGAAGAAGAATGATCTATCTTCTTTGGGATTTCAACAATGTGTTTAGTGGTTTTTTGTGCAGCTTCTCGCTTGATTCGAATTAGATCCTAGAACACACTCTTAGTTTTCATGAACTCTTAAAATTATGTCGAAGTTTCAAAGTCTTATAAAGGGAAAGCTTATCAGAGATATCCTCATAACAGTTGCAATTTGTGATCAGCGCAGAGCAATGAGGACCCTCAGTCAAGCGCGCAGATTATTGGCCCATGGTAACGAGCATTGTCATGAATTATAAAAATGGGAGGTATTTTCGAGAAACAGGGGTGGTTTCTGTATGTGATTCACTAATCGCATATCACGGGAAAACTCCTCAAAGAAGGAAAAGCCCTAAGTGCCTGGACCTGAAAAGTTATAAAATGCAATGGATATTGTGTTGATTCTATCAGAAGTGGGATTCCATAAAAATGGTAGAATATCGGAAGGGCTTTGAGTGCTAAGAAATTTCAATGAGTTCCGTCTAAAGCCATATAGTGAGTGCCACACGTCTGGCAGAAGAGAGAGAAAACCACTCACATTAGATGAGTAAATGTCATGTTACTTATCTTCCCACTATGAATGATGATCGTTAGATCTGGAGACCCCAGATCAATGGTGGAGACACGTTCTGATGGATGACCAAATTTGATGGGGTCAACAGGTAGAATTGTAAAGGATTTGAAGTCCAATATGGAGAATGCATTGGTGGAGATTCATATTTCGTGGGAATTCTTGGAGTTAATGGACAAAACGGTTGTTCAAACATTTCCAGTGAACCTGACACACTCATCCGTTAAAAAATAGGTGGCCACCTTCTTGTGAGGCGTTATACAATGATGATTACGTCGAACAAAGGGCTTCAAACAGATAGAGGCAGCAAAACTAGAAAGGTAGGAAGTGGAAATGAACAGTCAGAAAGAAGATTGTATTTAAAGCCACGAACTAATAGAGAAAGAAAGAGAGAGTTAGTTAGACGCAAAAAGCTAAGAGTAGAAAGAAGGAATCGAGCGGACCTACAGAAGCAAAGGTAGCATCAAGCCAGATAGAGCCAGAGAGAGTCAGAGAGTTTGTGTACTCTAGAGAAGGCTCGAGAGGTTCAAGTGAAATCCTCTGTAAATGCATGTCATGTATGAATCTCAGATTGGGCTCATACTACTATGACCAATAGAGGTCGAGTTTCAGTAAGTAGAGTTTGTGTACTCCAGAGACTTGGGGGAGCCAAGTACAGTATTGATTCATATCTGCCATGTGAGACTCAAATTGAGCTCACTGTTGTAAAAATTCTGCTTTTGAAACATAATAGAGAGGCAATCGTTGAAGGCTAGACCGGGAGACGTAGCCCAGGAGTATTGAGTGAACTCCTTATTAAACTTGTTGTGTTTACATGTTTTCCTGTTATGTTTTCTCTAACTGCTTCAATATATCTGTATTTCGCAATATTCTCGATCCGTTGCATAAAATAACATAGGCACATCCATGCACATGAGTCTGTAATACCTTAATTGTTTGTCTTAGATCAATTTCAAATGAAGTGGTATCAGGGATCTAGGTTGCTAAGGTTAGACAAGCTTGTGTTGGATTTTTTGTTGAATGCTAACTAGAAGAAAGCTTAAATTAGGAGAAGGAGAGTTGGTTGAAACTAACCTAGAAATTGGAAGAGTCTATCCTAAGAGGAAAATGGTCGAAGAAAGTCCCTTGGAATCAAACCCCCAGTTCATGGATAGTTTCATGACCATGAGAGCCATGGTAGAGGAAATCTATAGAGAATTTAAGAAAGATAGAGATGAAGATTTATCAAACTCCAAACAAGATAAAGGAGTAGAAGAATCTCTCCTCAATGGCCATTCTAAAGGAAAAGGGAAAGAAGAAAAGCTTCCCATACCTCCTAATAGCTTTGAAAATAAAAAGAAGACATCTTTCATTAAATTAGATGTTAAATTTGATTTACCAATATATGATGGAGAGTTGAATGCAAAGAAGGTAGATGATTGGATTAGACAAATTGATGTGTGATGTAGGGTGCAGAGCATTGATTCAGGTAGTAGTAAGATTCAGCTGGCCAACCTATGCCTTGGAGGAACTGCCTTGGTATGGTGGGAAGGTAGGACACAAGCTAACATGAAGAAGCATGTTAAAATTCTTTCTATCTGGAATGAATTTGTTTCTGCAATTAAAAAACAGTTCTATCCACTAGCTTATATGCAGCAAGCTATGATGAGTTGGCAAACTCTTCGATAATTGAAAGGGAAAAGTGTACAAAGTTACAACCAAGAATTTAGGAAAGAGCTTTAATTCTAGGAATTTCTTTAGACTCACCTGAAACTTTGCTAAAGTATATAGGTGGTCTACACAACTATTTAAAGCACACCATTCACATGTTTAATCCCACTTGCATAGATGAGGTATCTATTTAGGCTACACATCTAGAGGCTAGAGGCAAGAATGTGAACCCAAAAGTTGGGGGGTCATCAAAACCCACTGCAAGCAAGAACAAGGAAAAGGGAAAGTAGAAATGGAAAGAGAGGAAGCCAAATGCGGTACAAAAGGCCAAACCTTCATGCACTCATTGCAAGAAGGATGGGCATGATGATGAACACTATTGGATTCTCCATCCAGACCTGAAACCCAAGAAGTACAATGGAAAAAAGAAGAATAATGTTGTAACTATTCAAAAAGATTTGGGGCCAGACTCAGGGGATGAAACAACAATTATAGCCACAGGTATAAAAGGTAAAAATTCTTAAACATCTACTAGTAATTTTGCACAATCTACTGATAATGAAGAAAATGAGAGGAAAAGACATGAGATTTTTCATATTAGAGTTATTTCCAAGCATCAAAAGATTGATACTTTGTTTCATAGTGGCTCACAAGTAAATTTAATTTCTGAAGCAATTGTAAAGAAGTTGGGATTACTAACCACACCTCACAATAAACCATATCCATTAGGTTGGTTATGTGATAAAGCAAAGCTACAAGTGACTAGACAATGTAAACTTAGGTTTTCTTTTGGGTCGGCATTTGTAGATGAGGTTGAGTTAGATATTGTTCCCTTGGATATATGTGGAATTGTTTTAGGAAGTCCTTACTTATATGATAGAAGAACTATTTTGTATAGGGCAGAAAACAAGTATCAGCTCGTTAAAGATGGAGTTGAATATATTGTAGGAGCTCATAAACTCAAGGATAATTATACTCTCATAAACTCAAGACAGATGAAAAGAATTGTAAATTCATGCAAACAATTTTTACTGATGGTTGTAAAGGAAAAGAATCCTGATAAAACCAATGTATTTGAGGGCTGTAATGCTAAACAACAAGTTGATTTGGAAAAAGTTATTTCAGAATATGATATACTATTTCAAGAACTTAAAGGTATACCACCCAAAAAGGAAATAGTACATGATATTAATTTAAAGCAAGATGCTCCATTGCCTAACATCGAAATGTACATGTTGTCCACTTTAGACAATACAAAAATCAAGAAGCTGGTACAGGAGCTGCTCGAGAAAGGGTTCATAAGACCTAGCACATCACCATGTGGATCTCCAATGGTCTTAGTGAGAAAGAAAGATGGCTCATGGAGAATGTGCATTGATTACCAAGCATTGAATAAGATAATGATAAAAAATCTTTATCCCCTTCCTCGCATAGATGATCTATTAGATCAGTTGAAAGAAATTGTTTACTTTTCCAAGTTGGACTTGCATAGCCGCTACCATCAGGTCAGAGTTGTAGAGCAAGATGCATGGAAGACTGCTTTCAAGACAAAGCAGGGGTTGTGTGAGTGGTTAGTTATGTCTTCTGGCTTAACTAATGATCCTGCTACTTTCATGAGAGTAATGAATGATGTACTCAGGCCTTTTATTGATGATTTTGTCACTGTATATTTAGATGACATTCTTATATTTAGTAAAACATGGGAAGAACACTTGAAGCATGTAAAGCAAACTCTAGATGTTTTGAAAAAAGAGAATATTTATGTTAAGCTATCAAAATGTGAATTTGGAAAAACATCTTTGAATTTTTTGGGTCATATTGTAGGGGGTGGTGAATTGAAGATAGATCCCTCTAAGGTTGCAATCATTGTAAACTTGCCTAAACCCAAATCTGCTACAAAAGTTAGAAGTTTCCTAGGAGCAGCACAATATTGGAGAAAGTTTATTTCTAACTTTTCCTTGATTGCAGCTCCCTTACATGCTTTAACAGGATTGAACAAGGTGTTTTAGTGGGGAGGAAAACAAAAAAAAAACCTTTGACACCTTAAAATAAAATATTAGTACAACACCAGTACTAGCATTGCCTAATCTTCAAAGACCATTCAAGATTGAAACCGATGCTAGTGACTATGCCATGGGAATAGTGTTGATGGAGCACGGTAAACCCATATGTTATCATTCTAAGACATTTAATTCTACAGTAGTTAATTATCCCACACATTATAAGGAATTATATGCATTAGTACATAGTGTGAAAAAGTGGAAACATTATTTAATGGGCAAAGAGACAGTTATACATATTGATCATCAACCACTTCAATATTTACAGTCACAAATTAAGTTGCAACAATCGAGACAATATAGGTGGATGGGTTTTCTACAACAGTTTCATCTTGTCATCAGATATAAAAAGGGAATACACAATAAAGTTGTAGATATGTTGTCCAGACCAATCATAAATGCATCCACTATACTTAAGAATAATTCAGTATTGCATGAAAGCTACATTGAACAATATGCTCAAGATATAGATTTTAAAAAAGTATATGCAACTTTAAGTCATGGAAAACAAGTAGAAGAATTGGATTATCATGTTAAGGACCAACTCTTTTATCATTTTGGAAAGTTATGCATTCCTCAAACTGGAAGAGTAAAGATAATTTGAGAAGCACACACTTCTCTAATATCAGGTCACTTTGGTGTAAGTAAAACAGTTGCACAACTGCAAAGACTTTGTTATTGGCCAAAATGCATGAAACAGTTTCTAGATATGTATAGGGTGTACCATGTGTGCTGAAAGCAAGCCCAACAATAGAAAACTAGGCTTGCACACTGCACTATCAGTTCTTTCTCATCCTTGGCAAAGTGTTTCCATGGACTTTGTTGGGGGACTGCCTAAACAAATAGATTATAGCTGAACAAACATCAAAGTTGTTCTTTCAGCATGTATGGGTTCATTTTGGATTACCCACTTCCATTGTATCTGATTGAGATTCCCGATTTGTTGGGAAATTTTGGTCAATTCTGTGGGAATTGATGGACACCAGACTAAAGAAGAGCACAATCTTTCATCCACAAATAGATGGCCAAACAAAAGTGGTCAACATGACAGTGATCTAGTTTCTCAGAGGCTATTGTAGCAAGCATCTCAAGCTTTGGGATGAACACCTATGCTATGTGTAGCATGCTTACAATCAAGATAAACATTCTTCTACACAGAGATCTCCTCTTGAGACCTATTTTGGTTTCACACCAAGTTCTCCCTTGGATTTTGTCTTTGGTAAAGACATAGCGGTTGATGGACACATTGATGTGAACAAGGCAACCAAGTTCATTGAACAAATCCAAGAGATTCACCAGGCAGTACAGGAACAACCAGAAAAGAGCCAAGCCAAGTACAAGGCAAGGCATGATAAGCATTGAATTGAGCGTAGTTTCGAAGTTGGTGATCAAGTCTGGATGTATATAAGAAAATATAGAATGCAAGGTGAAGGTAAGAAGCTAAAGCCAATAAGGTATGGGCCTTCCAGCATACTTGAGAAAATTGGTGAAAATGCTTTTCACCTTGATTTTCCAGCCTACATGCACATCTATTCCATAGTTAATGCAGAAAGATTGAGAATTTTTGAACCTTGATTAATTGAAGATCCTGAAGAGTAGAGCCAATTACCTTCTATTGATGATTTGTTGCCTGAATATCTCAATGAATTGTAGGAAGATACAGTTCTGGACAGGAAGGTAAGGACAACACGCAGAGGGGATGTTGAGTACCTCAAGATTGGGCTTATAGGTTCAAAACAAAGTAGCAATATGGATAGAAATTGGACAAGTGAGGAATTTATACCCTCTCTTGATTGATTCTTAGAAACCAAATTTTGGTCGTCCAAAAGATTTTTCAGTGGGAAGGCCGTGATTTGAATTGGATCCTAGAACACACTCTAAGTTTTCATGAACTCTTAGAGTTATGCCAAAGTTTAAAAGTCTTATAGAGGGAAAACTTATCAGAGATATCCTTGTAACAATTGCAATTTGTGATCAGCGTGGAGCAACGAGGACCCTCGGTCAAGCATGAAAACTGTCAGCCCATGGTAATGCACACTGTCACAAATTAGCAAAACAGGAGGTCTTTTCGAGAAACTGTGGTGGTTTCTAATATGTAATTAGCAACAAGTCACTAATCACATATTGCCAAGCAAACCCCTCAAAGAAGGAAAATCCCTGAGCGCTCAGACTCGAAAAGTTGTAGAATGCAACAGATATCGCACTGATTCCATCATAAATGAGACTCCACAAAACCGGTAGAATATCGAAAGGGCTTTGATTGGTAAGTAGTTTCAACCGAGTTTCGCCCGATGCTATACAGTGAGTGCCACGCGTCCGATGAAAGAGAGAGAAAACTTCTCACATCGGATGGGTAAATATCATGTTACTTATCCACCCGATATGAACAATGATCGTTGGATCTGGAGGCCCCAGATCAACAACAGACATGTGTTCCGATGGATGACTGGATTTGACGGGGTCAACAGGCAGAATTGTAAAGGATTTGAAGTTCGATATGGACAATGGGTTGGCAGAGATTCACATTTCATAGGCATTCTTGGAGTTAATGGAAAAAACAGTTGTTCAAACATTTCCAGTGAGCCTGACACACTCATGCATTATAGAATAGGTGGCCACCTCCTTGTGAGGCGTTATACAATGATTATTACCCGAACAAAGGGATTTAGATGGATAGATGCAGGGAAACCAGAAATTCGGGAAGTAGAAATGAACAGTCAAAAAGCATATTGGCTTTAAAGCCACAAACTGATAGAGAAAGAAAGAGAGAGTTAGTTGTAGGTTTTAACCCTGTACAGAAATTACCTACATACGAATTCTAAATCATAGAAAAATAAACAATGCGAGAGCATAACACATAAAAACACACATATGCACAGAGATTTTCCCCTGGATCCCAAAACCGGGACTACCAGCTTGATTGTTCATTATGTTCATTTCAATGTTACAATACATATTTATACATTCCGAAGCATCCAATACCATGGACCGAAAACCATCGCGTCCAAAACCATGGACCGAA
>APFE031270834.1:0-10182 GCA_000404065.3 Pinus taeda | reverse complement strand
TGCAAACACCATGAGGAATAATAAACTACATAGACTTGTGAGTAGAGTATATGATTTCCTTTTGATATGCTCCCATAAAACAAAATGTCACGATTTCAGCAAGGACATGGACATTGTTGTTTTGATTTGTATGCGACTTAGTTAACCAGTAAAATGAGAGTTTCATATGTGGGGGATAAATGAATTGCACCAAAGAGATTGTATAGTTACTTTGACTTGCTTGGTTTATATTAATCCTTGAAGTTGTATCTTCAACTCATTGTACATGTATGTATGGTTTATTGTATGCTTACTATGAGAAGTAAAGGTACCCATGATAAGATCATGTGAATTCATGCATTAAGATCTCTCATAAATTTAAGATATCCTGAACTAGATATAGGGGGGATGGATAAGTAAAAGATAAATATGTACCATAATTATGATAGACTTTGTTTAAATAAGTATGATTATGGTATTCAAATTTTGAATAAAGAATTGATGGTGTGCTATGTTGGTAAGCATTTTATATTGCTATGAGGATTTGTCTATGACTATTGATTTAGAATGTTATAGTTGCTTTGATTCAAGAGTGATGATGATTAAGACATTGAGGAGTCTCTAATGAAGTCATATGCAGTGTGAACATAAATATTGTTGATGTTTCACTTAGCACTACTATCATATATACTCTTCAACAAAGACTGTGATTATAAGTAATAATGACTAAATTATCATGGAGGAACACTTATGACAGTTTGAATAATATCAAATCCCTAGGAAATTGGTGAGGGGTTGACAAATCTAAATTTTTAAATTTATTCAACGCCAATGCAACCTAACAAACTTACAATTTTTTTTCTTTAAATTTAGTAAAAGTCAATGCAACCTAATAAACT
Source organism: Pinus taeda (assembly GCA_000404065.3). NCBI lineage: Eukaryota > Viridiplantae > Streptophyta > Pinopsida > Pinales > Pinaceae > Pinus > Pinus taeda. Next base: position 9,304 of record APFE031270834.1, on the reverse strand, counting down.
CTTTAATACACTATAGTCTTTGATACACATTAAGACTAAGCATATACTAAGTATATTCCTTGAGAATCAATATAGGCAACACATCCTCATCCACCTTAGGTTGAAATAAGAACCTTCATCAATTTTAACTTCTTAAAATAAGCAATTCCATTATATTCTATTTACATTATTTTATTATTGTCATGCTATCTAAGATGGAATTTTATTCCAAAAAAACTATAAAATAACATAAATATGGAGAAAATTAAATAATTTGCATTATTTAAATTACTAAATTATTAATTTTATAATAAGTATTTTAAATGAAAAATAAATTTATAAAATATTGATAGTAACATAGAAAAACATTACTTTTCATCTCCAACAAATAAGGTTTATGTAATCACTTTCATGTGCAAATAATTTTCCATGTACTAACTTCTAGACGCAAATTTCCAATGTAGTCAAAGACTCAATAAATTAAGATAATAGAAATGATATACATTTATTATAAGCACAAATTTCCAATGTAGTCAAAGACTCAATAAATTAAGATAATAGAAATGATATACATTTATTATAAGCATCTACAAAGCAAATTTCCAATACTCAATAAATTGCGAAATGGAAATGATATACATTTATTATAAACATCTACTAGCACTCAAAACGAAAGTAGAATTCATGAGACAATATGTTTATGACTTACAAGTATGAATTCAAGTTTACCAATAGTCTATAAACATTTGTTGAAAAAATGCATGCACCAAGATTCATCATATAATTCCTTACTAATCCTATACATTTATATAAGAAACCACCATAATTCATATGATGGTTAGTTTATAACTAAGCAAATTCCATAGGGCAAAATAGATATATATACATTTACAAAAAACATTCAGCATTGGTTAAGAGCCACAATAATTATACTTTCTATCTAAATTCAATTTTAATAAACAATACATTTTTTATACTCCACTACTTCTGTTACAATACACTACAAAAATTTTAAACCACCCTCCAAGACATTTTGATTTGACTTCAGGGAAGGAAAATAATCTTTGAATCTTGAAAACTGCATGAATTGAAACTATTGACTAGTTGCTCCACGGTCATCCTTGTACTGCTTCATCACTGCTTTTTTGAAGTCTACACATTTTCAACCATAATTAGTGAATGCCTTAACACTAAGACTTCTAGAATGTTATTAAAAGACAATTAATTCAATCATCATGCCATACAATTAGGAATTGCAATTTAGTTTAATAAGAGTCACAAGCATTACCTTCTTGATTGCTCCATATGGAGGCTGCAAAGGTATTAAGAGGAGATTCATTATTTGGTTCTGCACAATATAAAAGAGTTGATTGAGTGTGGAAAACAAAACCATAGGAATATAAAATTACAAAGTTGATCTAGATTAAGCTCATGTTTACCTCCCAAAAGGCTTTGAATAGATAGGAGGATAGTACGAACATCATATGCTGAGGACCATTTTTCCTATAATCAATTCTCATTACAAATCAATGTATAAAAGGTGACATATTACTTAGCATAGAATATTTAGGCTTGAAAGTTCTACGGAACTTTCTAAAAACTAGAAGGTAAGGGAAAAGACAATAAACAAATAAAACATACCTTAAGAATGTTCAAGCATATGTTTCCAAGCTTGTCAACATTAGGATGGAAGCAAGGTGTCTCAAATTTCACTACAGGAGGCTTGAAGGGATAATCCTTTGGAAAACTCATAGAAACCTTATATGTCAGACCCTCATAAACAGTGTCTTTTCCTCCATTTATGGTGCCAACACAAGAGAAAATGTCATTTGCCTCTGGAAAAGCTGAAATTCCAGGTGTACCACTCATCTGAAGATTAAATAAGAATTAGAAAATAAAAATTATGTTCTAGATAATAAAATAAAATCACCAAAATATAGCAAAATGGAATAAAAAAACAAGAAAATTACAATTTAACTATGAAACTATTATGCATTCTAGATAATCCACAGATTTAAAACAGTTTCCAATAGAATGTATTGTTAATAAATTCCTTCAATGAAAATAGTAGATCCAAAAAAAAACTAAAAATATATACTCTACATAGAAAGTGAATAAGACAAACAGCAAACAAAAAATATATATAGTGAGTATGGCAAACATGATATAAAAACACTGAGTAGGTCATAATCACAAACAGAAGGGTATGTTAAAAGAGTAGGAAAAGTACCATTAGTTGCATAAGCTCAGACTTTAATGTTAAAGAAAGTTTTTAGCGTACAAAATAGGTTAAACCAAAATATTCTAAATTGCATTAACTTTGTGCAACAAGTAATGCGTGTTAGGAAGAAAAAACAAAAAAATCCCAACCTTTTTTGGACATCCGTAGCTTTGGACATTATGGACAAAACTGAACTGCGCAGCGATCGAGAGATCGAATAGAACTGAACTGCGCAGCAATCGAGAGATAAATAGGTGAATATGTGAGGCTTTTTTATATGTATATGAGGAATAGGGTTTGAAGGCCGCAATGTGGGCGTTTGAATTCAAAATCGGCTGCAAAATTCAAGCAAACCCACATCAAAATTTTCACCAACTTGTTGCGCGTGATTATTTGCAACGATAATTGGATAACTTAACGATAATGGACCTGTCATGATACCAACCATCAATATTAATCGAAATTAATATATGAATCCAATATAAACCATCTATATAAGGATAAATTTATTTTAGTTTTTAAAATTTAGTTAATTTTGCATGATTTTTGAGTAAATTTTGCTTATAATTTTTCAAGATTTTTGTGTAATATATGAATCCAATATAAACTCTATATATAAGGATTAATTTAATTTATTTTTTTAAAGTTTAGGTAATTTTTCAAGATTGTTGAGTAAATTTGAGTTGTGTAACTTATATAATTGGAATTATTAATTTGAGTAATGTGATATGTATATTATAAATGTTTCAAGGGCATTTAAACAATCTATTTATGCATTTAAAAATACATTTTAAATAACAAACAATTTAGATGTCATTAAAAATTCTATCATTGTCATCAAAATCAAAATATTCAATAGCTAAATTGTACCTATAAAAAAAACCTTTATAATGTGGAAAACATTATAAGGAAAAATGCCAACAAAATAAATTAATGAATATTTTTTTTATTTTATGAAAGCTTTTTTATTAAGTGATATTAATTTTTCAAAATGAACTAAGATGATTTGAAAATATATATTATGTTTTTAATTTAGTGATATTGATGTTTCAACTTTAATAATCAAGGGTGAGAGAGGTGGTGGGGGTAGCATTGGAGGAAACAAAAACAATGGTGGTGGTGTGGTGGTGACGATTATGACAATGAAAACAATGATGAAAATGATGATGTTGCTACTAATGATGATGATGATGGCAATGAAAATAATGACGAGGAGGGGCAAGATGATGACAAAAATGATAATGATGAGGAGGAGGAGGAATGATGACAATGATGATGATGATGACAATGAAGATGACAAAGGAGATGATGATGATGGTGGACGTGATGATGACGACGACAACGATGAAAATAATGATGACAATGATGACAATGACGGGGAGGATGATGATGAAAATGATTGTAATGCCCACTCCTTGATCTTATATGTGATGCTTAGATATTAGCCTAGCTTTTGAAAGATTGATTGCTATGTTAATTTCTTATTACTGTTAATAGTACATGTATGATGCATGTCCATACTACTAGCTACATACCCACACATTGCATAAATACGCAGCTATTTCTAGGGTATATGATTCGAACCTAATCGTAAATAGAGCTTATATTAAATTAATATTTATTCTTTAAGCTTTATTAATGATTAACCTATGTAGTTTTATGAATAGTCTTTAAGATTGATTAATGATAAATTGATGTTTTATACTTTTAAGAGTAACCTTATCATTAATTTAATATTAAATTAAATTGGGCCCTCACATAACTTATTGATTTCGACTAGATCATTGAGATTTCTTGGCTATTTTAATGTGTATTAATTATTATTATTTAGGAGTTGTTGTCTTGTCTTATCCTATAAGGGGGGCACCCGAGACCCTAGCATCAATAGTGTTAAGTGGACCTTTAAGGTGACAAATGCTTCAGTTGGGAAGGTTTCTATAACTTGGTAGGTAAGCCATTAATGGGGGAGAATATTTTAGAGATTGGTAAAGGATAGATGAATAGGAGGCGGAGAATGGTGGAGGGATTTCAACTTTGGATTTTGGATTTTGGAGTTAGGGGGATAGGGAAAGGATTTGGGTTCTTGTAAGAGTTTTTGTGCTAAGGAGTTGTTACAATTTGTGGAGATTGAGGAAGGTGTCAAACACTAGGTGGTTGACACACACTACAAGATGCGGTTTTGGGGTTTCAACACAAAATTCTAGGGAACTTACAGAGGTCCCATAGGGCTAAGAAGTCATATAAGATGTTCCTAATTTGGCTAGGTAAAAAATTTACTTAGGTGGTTCAAGAGAATTTTAGGAGGAGGACACCTTCATAGTCTAGTTTCACATGTCAGCATGGTTCAATGTTGAAGGTATTTTCTAAGTTCATTCTCATGATTTGAACTAAGTTATGTTGTTATTTAATTTGTGCCTGTAATATGCTTAATTCATTATTTTATGGTGTCAAACAAAAACAAAAAAATACATGCATGGAAATGGTAAACGAAAAGGATAAACTAAATGTGTTTTTTGTTTAAATTCTAGGGCATCCTCTAAGCTAATAATTACATCTTATGATATTTATTAATCTTTCTCTTGTGATATTTTCTATCATAAATCAATTACACAGAGGAGCTCAACAACAACAACAAAAAATTCCATAAGGATCATAAAGAGACAACCAAACAAGAGTTTACCATTGGAAAACCCACATGGGGGGAAACCCAAAAACCTTTCCTTATAGAATCAAGTCAAAACGAGAGACATAAAAGTCATAGAAAAACTAATCATCAATATGACTAGACCAATAGTCCACCAAGAGGCAAGGTAAAACATCCAAAACAATAGTTGGAAAGCTTGTTCAAAGGCTTAGTTGAAGTCTCTTTCTTCCACTTAAATTTTTTGACTTCTCCATAGAAATGCATCATAGAAAATTCATCCCAAGTTTGGTCACACATGGGAGTGGAAAAATATTCTTCTATGTTCGGCCTTCATCTTCTTGAATTCTTCATTTTAAGGGAGAATAACATGCTTGATATGGTGAGATGTGAATTACACCATGAGGGAGATCAAGTGACCTTATATATATAGTTTCTTTAGGGGTGGAATAGGTTCCTCTTTACGGCTGAGTCGAATTGACATGGAGGAGGGTTGACCTGGTCTTCTTGTGGAACCATAAATCAAATTTTCCTTTTGAGAAGGTCATGAAGAACACACCTTCTAATTTTTCTTTTGAGAAATTCATAAATAATAAAAAAAAAATTACAGTATGAAGAACATGCTTTACATAGAAATATATTTATATGAGTACATAAATGATAATAATGATTATGAATACTAACCATAGCTATAAAATTCAACATTTTCTTCAAGGATATACATTTTTATGTACTTTATCCAATATAAATTTGGTTATTGGGATCCAAAATTCTAAGCCCATCGTTGGAGGCCTCGCCCATGGTAGAGAGCCAAAATCCAAAATTTGGTCTGTAAAACTCACCAAAACAAATCCTTAACTGCCCTTAATCCACTTGTAATATTTCTTAGCTAAAATAAGGGAAGAAACAAAATTTGAGTTAAATGGTCATCATATATAGAAAAACAATTGTAACAAATATGACAATTATCGATACTTATTTATATGTCAATCTTCAATATGGATGGTTACAAATCTATTCTCAAAGATAACTGTGCATCATCAATTATCTCAAGAAATAAGTGCTCAAAGCATACTAACATGGAATAATCGGCCCCTCAGAAAATTACAAAGATCTAATATGAATGTGGTTGACTAACAAACATAAGCAATTTTTTTTACAAAGATGAAATTCTTAATTCAAATATTGAAGGGTATTTTCTCCTCTAAAAGGTTCCACCATTGTTGAGAATGAGATCATTTCATTTCAAAAATTCAGCACTTAGTGTCATTCTAGGGTAATAGACAACTATGTTTCTAGAAATGTAAAATGAGAAACAAGGGAAAGGGTAAGAGAAACAAGTGTGGAGTCATTTGTACTCTCGGAGCCAAAATTTAGTCATTTATGAGATTGTTAGAGTTTCCCATTTGGATAAAATCCAATGTAGAGATTGGAAGTGTAAATATTTGGAGATGTTTGCAAATGTATTATAGAAATATCAGCTTGAAATAAATTTGTGAGATTATGATATGTATTAGTTAGAAGTCAAAAAGATTGAACGGTTGACTCTTAGATCATTACTATAAGTTGTGTTGCTATAAGTTATCATTTAGGCCTATGTTAATTATTTCTACAAGCCCTAGCTGAAAATAAACAATGTGCTTGGTAGTGTGAGGCTTCAAATCCATAGAGCAAGGGAAATTAATCCATGAAACACTAGGGGATTTTATATGAAGTGGAGAATACAAGATCATATGCATCGTGGAGTGAGGGTTTTTAGACTTGCCACTATTTTCTATGTTGTAAATGTAGTCACCTATCAAAGATTCTAGCGGAAAATCAAAGGAAGGGTTGTTTACGAAAGGGGATATCAATGTTAGTCATAGACACAAGGGTTTAAAGGGAGAACAAAAAATCTTTAAATTACCATTGCTTGGATTAGTACAAGGTTTTATTCCAGTATTAGCTTTATCCTTCACCTTTTTCTATGAATTTTTCTGAACATGTTATTGTAGGGTTTGGAAAAAAAAAATTGTTATATATTGTTCTATTTTGGAATTGGAGAAATAAAAATCATTGGAAATGTTTTGAGTAAGAACTATACCATAGGAGTTATATATAAAGTTGTATTATTCTTTGGAGTTAGTATGGAAGTAGAGTGGATTAGCTTTAGCAAACGAGATTGACATAAGATAATAACCTTGATAACTAATCATTGTTTTTTCTATTGGATCATGTTTTGGGCATTTGATGTGGCTAATGTTGTTGTACAACATTCAAATACTTCTTGTACTTGAATTTAAATGTTGTTCTATTGCAAGGGGTGCATGATCCATTGCACTTGATACCTTAGATTTGTTTGGTCCGAGTTGTAAATCCTAGCATTAGGAAGGTTTGGTTCCCCATGTTTGTCATAAGCCTTGCTATTCAAGCATAATTTTATAGTCTAGTAGCGAATGGAATAATATCTTTCATGCTTAGGGAGGATGTAGGATGAAGTTGTGAAATGGACCATTTGAATAGGTACGAGGGTGGAAACTATACTCATATGCCAGCTTAATATTTTTGGAGATGTTGAATCTTTCATTAAGAGGGGAATGTGTGAAGTAATCTAAAAATGTGAGATAGTTGGTACCAATTTGTTGTTGGAAAATGTGTAACTAGGTTTGGTCTTCATAAGTATAAAATGTATTTTATTATTATTGTAAATTATGAAATGAGCGAGAATTATTATTATTTTGGAGCATGTGTATCATACTAAAGGTATTTTATTTTTTGTGTCAAGCACCCAATGATTGCTTCTAGGGATTTTCCTAAGTCAAGAATTCAAAATTGTCAATCTCATAAATTGAAGTCCCAAATAGGCACATTGTAACTTGCAAAGAAAATTGTTTTTCTTTAAAATTGTCAGAATACCCTCGAAGAGCAAGTTGGCCTAGAAGTTGTCCAGTTGGCCTAAAGAAAGAGCCATGTCCACCCTTCAAAACCCTATAAATAGAAGAGGACTTGTCCTCCTTTAAGCACACTCACTCACAACTCATTCTAGCAAAGGAAGAGGAAGGAAGAAGGAGTGAAGAAGAAAGAATATGAAGGAGATTTGTGTTTGTGTTATCTTCCTCTCACAAGTGCTAAAGAGGACTAGGGTTTCTGCATCATACCTAGGGAATCCATCTACAAGATCATTCTTAGAGAAAAGGGGGAAAAGAGGTCAAGTGAAGGTCACCAAGGTTCACTCTCAAGCTCCAAAAGTCAGGGAAAGGCAAGCTAAGGTTAGGGGTGGGCTATAAAATAAGATCAAAATTCCAAGGTGTGGCAACAATAGTTGCAGGGAGGTTCAAATTTCAGATCTATGGTATGAGGCCAAAAAACTTGCAACAGGAAGTCTAAAAGGTGCTACTCGAAGAAATTTGACTATGTTTGACTAGATTGAATTTGGAACATCATCCAATGAGGTTAGTCTTGGTATTGGAGGGTACTCGTCTCAGAATTAAGTTCATGGAATTCACCAATTGAAGAATCTATAAGGAAGAGAAGAAATTTAAGGGTTTTCATCTCAAGAGGAGAGGTTTTGGCCATAACTTGCAACCTATATATTGTGTCATTGTTTTTCTTGTGTTTTGTTAATTGTTTGATGCTTCACACATATAAAAATAAGGAAAAAATATAATAAGTAAAAAGGAATCACAAGAAGTTATCAAGTAAATAGAATTAATCTTAATCATTTCCATATTGAATTCTCAACATGGTATCAAAGCTAAGGTTGGATAAGGGCATGATGAAGATATCCACTACATTGAAGAAGTTCATTAAGAAGTGTTGAAAGGCAGAAAGATATCTTAAGAAATGCATCAAGGAAGCATGGAGCCTCTTATTCTCTACAAAGAAGGAAGTAATCAAGGAAAATGATAAAGGTCTCTTCTCGACACTCACTAACACATTCCAAGATGAGAGAATTTGGGAAATTGATAGTGATGCAACTAGGCACATGAAAAGTCATCACAAACAATTGAAGGCTTTGTCAAAGGTAAAATATTATGATTTACTTGAACTTGGATATAACAAAATCTATCCTGTGAGAGGTATTGGATCAACCTCTATAGAGCTGTAAAATGGAAGCAACGTTCACCTCAACAGCATCCTATTTGTTCCAAGTTTGTATAAGAACTTACTTTCCATTTCAAGCCTAGAAGATAAGGGTGATAAAGTAGATTTCATTGATTGAAAAGTTGTAGCATGGAGTAAAAACTCAAGAATATAGAATTCTAGAGTAATTGGCATTCGAGAAGGAAGACTTTACAGGTTGATATATCCTCTAGTACAAGATTTGATTCACATTAAAATTAGCCCATCTAAACTATGGAATTGAATATTTGGTCATCTACGTTTCAAAATCCTTCCAACTCTAGGTTCCATAGTATAGGGAATACATGAACTCAAAGAACATCATGAAGGAGTATGTAAGGGATGTGTATTAGGTAAGAATA
>APFE031270807.1:0-10851 GCA_000404065.3 Pinus taeda | reverse complement strand
CCTCTGAACTGTTCCGAACTATGTTACAATGAGGCTCGAAGGCCTATTTATTGTTGAGAAACAATGGAAAACCCTTCTTATTCCAAAACCTAACCCCTAGAAGATGAAACGCCAAATTGTGGGCCCTGTTTTGGGTAAATTGGTAAATCAATTTCTCGGGGTCGTAACTTTGGCATACGATCTCCTTTTGACGCGTATGATAGCTCGTTAGAAAGATCTATCCGAGAACTACCACTTTGGGAAGGGAAACATCGGTCCATGGACCCATGTTGCCCCCAGATTTCCAAAAAAACGTCGTTCAGGGCCTCAAAACGGCTCCGGAAGTTTAGGACCCAAAAAAACTGCTAAAAATAGTAAATTGTGCTATAATTACGGAAACTGAAAAACTGAAAGAGACAATTGTGGGGGTCCAAATGGGATAGGTGGGTGGCCACCAACATCCACCTGGATCAAAATTCCATTAACCATTTTCTCAAAAACTACAAACCATATTTCTCTGAAATTTTGCAAGTAGATTTCTACTATATTAATGCTTTTATGATCCAAAAATTAGATCGTTTTGATGCAGAGATAATGAGACATAAGCAAAATGGCTGTAGGTGACAATGCATGATATCTGAAATTTGACAAACTAATTTAACATGAAATTTTCTGGGTTTGTGTATTTTAATGATACCTCTTTGTTATCCAAAAATCACAAGAATTCAGTTCATAGTTTTAAAGATATATGCCAATCAATTTTTGCATTGTATAAAAATGAAATTGTATGCCTTAAATGAGAAAGAAAGTAGAAAAAATTCATCATGTGTAGCAATTCCTCTCCCAAACTGGAGAATTAGCATGCCCTCATGCAATGCTAGAAAACAAATTGAGGTGGTCGTTGCCATTTGTTGAAATCTATGCTTGGTGTAAAACAACATGGAATAAGGGAGGTGTTGAGAACGAATAAGAAGATAATTGGATGATAAAGAATATGAATGGCCTGGTCATAATAAATAAATAAATGAAAGGAACACTGCCCCAAATTGAAAGAATCTATGTCTTTGAAAAATGGGTAGTGGTAAAGATGTGGAATGAATGATGGTAAATAATGCTCAATGGATTTTCATAAAATTCTCCTAAATTCGTAATAAATCAGAAAATTATGCTCTTTTACCTCAAATTTTACCTCCGAAAAGAAAAATGTTGAATGACATGTATGGACTGGCATTTGTTGAAACTAATGTAGGCTAAGCGGATACTGAAAGTGATGCAAAAGGTGGAATCCAAGCAAGCACATCATGTCAGAACAATTGTTCGCATTCACGAGTTTCTCGAGCCTCTTCTGTTAGTTGCAATAGTGTGTTCGTGCTGCGAATATAATTCCACCCATACTTGTTGTTCTCCTGTAAACAATTCACTATTTGGCATGCAATGTTTTCGAATCTACTGTGTTAGTTTTGAATAGCAACAGATAAGATGCATGCAAGAATTTCAATCAGAAAAACTTTTGTATAAATGCAATACTAATATTTTGTCAAATCATCAAGTTATCAGTAATTATAGTGCATGCTATCCCATGATGCATACATTCCCCCCTACAATTGGAAAAGGGATTCCATGACCATAAAGCATATGAAAGGTGTTGTGATGACGACAAGGCAAGGGAATGAACAATACGACAGTGAATGAAGCAGAGTACACATATCGATGATAGGATGATGAGAGGTATGGTCATAATGAGAGCAGAGTGTGTAAACATAGTTATGAATAAGAGATAGGACACTTTGGATTGATGATAAGTTATGAAAAAAAAAAGACAACAATATGCCAAAAAGATGCTTTACTGACGGTATTATAGCTGAAAATGATGCGATTGGTCAAAAAACAATTTCTCATGTGTAAAGGTTCAAAACAGGGAAAAATGAAGGAAATAAATTCTCCAATAAATAGAGAGAATAAGAAAAAGGTATTATAGTAATAATTGATGATAAGATATAATTTCAATACCATAAGCAGAGCCTCTGCTACCAGCAGGTGTCCATAGCCTTAGCAGGGTTTCTTTTTAACTCGTATGATCCAAGATCCTCAATCTATAAATGGAGAGTTCCAGTGCTGTTCTACAGAAGAGATCAATGTGCTGGCGTGGTAACCAGATAGCCACACTGGCATTCACTAGGATGTAGCAAAAGTGATTAGGCCAGCTCGTGATGAGACGTTCTGTTTCAATGATATTTTAGCTATCCAATGGATCATAACCTATGTGTGGTGGCCATATTGGGATTGTCACTTCACTACATCCTTATGAACATGGTAGGCCGGCTCTTAATGAGACCCCCTATCCTCTATCTGTAGGAAAAATTTTGTTGTTATTACACATTTATGATAAATAGAGGGGGGCTAAGTACTCCTTAAGAGTAGGGATGGTGGAAGAAGTTGAACATGCCAATAGAAAAAAATATACCCATAATCTCATTTATTACAGACAGAGAAGATTATAACCAGGAAGGGTGGAACCAACATAGTATTAAGATGATCAATTAGTATCATGTACAATAGAAAACAATGCAGTAAAGTAGTATATAAATAATTGTGTCCCTTTTGAAAAGAATCTATCATCAAGGAGCTGTCTTGTTAAAGATCATAATGTGAATGATATTAACTCGCTTGAATAGAATCCATAATTATTGTCCTCATAAAAGTAGTGTACTTCATCCCATGAAAGGGAATCAGTAAAATGTGGTTGGGATGCACTAGGAATAATCCCACAAGAGGAAGGAAGGGTTGTTCTCGAAAATACTCTCAAAGTGTTGTTCCCCTGAAGGAACAACAAAAACACTCGAAAAAGTGTTGTTCTCTAAAGGGAACAACAAAAACAATCGAAAAAGTATTGTTCCTTGTAGGGAACATCAAATGAAATGCACGCCAAAAGGTGTTGTTCCCTATATGGAAGAACAAAAAATGCATAAGAAAAAGTGTTGTTTGCTATAGAGAACAACAAATAAAATGCACACGAAAATTGTTGTTCCCTGTGTTAAAAAGTGTTGTTCCCTATAGGGAACAACAAAAAAGTGCACACGAAAAAGTGTTGTTCCCTATAGCGAACAACAAAAAAATGCTCACGAAAAAGTGATGTTCCCTCTAGGGAACAACAAAAAAATGCATGTGAAAAAGTGTTGTTCCCTATAGGGAATGATCCAGGAGGATCTCGAGACACCAAGGGAATGGATAAAGGCTCAAAATTCAAAATGGTTGAAAGGAGAATTTGATGGCATCAGTTGAAAGGGCTCATCTTCTTAATCGCGGTGGCGCAAACGGTTTGTCAATCTGAGCTCATATGCAAAAGATAGAGCTCTTCAAAGATTGGTATGGCAGAGGAAAAATGGGGCCCACAGTGCGCCACATGGCATCCCAGTCATCACGTGGGACCTACATGGTAGCGATCAAACACTGACACATAGAAGCCCTTTATTAGCCTCCTAAAACCTGCATAAGCAAACAAGGGATATTTGGTTATAACTATAATTTTTATATAGTTATTAAAATTAGCTATATAAATAAAAATTCCCCAAAAAAATCCTAACTACCCACCATATCAAACTAAGTCAATTCTTATATTAACTAAAGTTTAAAATAGTTAATATATATATCAAAACCCATATCCCAACCTTAGCATAGGAATCATTCCACAAAACTATATAATACATAGAATTAAATTCCAAAAAAAATGGTGTGAAAACAACCAACGTATGTGGAAGGTCAAAGCAATTGCAACATATGGAATATGGTTGCCAACCAACATATGCCATTTGTGGCACGTATCCCAACAGATGCCATACTTATGGAAAAATGTGGTAAAGGTTTAGGTTAAATTAAGTGGTGGATACAATAACCTAAAGTTTAAATAAACCAACGACACTCCTAAAATATGTCAACCATAAAACAAACCACTAAAATGGTTATGAAATGGGTGGAGGTAAGATTCGACAACTTGACCTCGCAAATAATAAACAAAGGTCGTACCAATCCACCCAAGTGGGCTTATTGAAAACTTTGCCCACGTTTTTATTTAAGAACTCATTTCTTTTCGAGAGAAAAAAAAGGAGGATTGCACAAATTTTGAGACAGGAGCATGCACACAAATTGAGGCAGTGTAATAATTTTTTAATGCAGGAACCATGAATTTTGCAAGGAGGCAAAATTTTCAACTTCTCAAAAATTGACAAATTTTATATGGATTTTACACCTCTCATCGCCACGAACACGATGGCACGATCCGTTTATCAATATGAGGTCTACATCTTGAAGTCATTTCCAGAATACATTTGGAACCATGATTTCAGCGAAAAAAAGCAGCGAAACCATGAGCCATGAAATTTTCCCACGGAGGTAAAATTTCACTTTGTCAGAATATGGTCAAGTTTATACTTATTTTTCATGGTTTTCCGTAGGGATCCTAATGGTGAAATCAGATTTGACATCTGAGTAGCGGATTTTCAGCTCATCCCTGAAACAGAATCTTTGAGGAATCCCGAGGGAATCTAAAAGATTCCTTGTGCTCCAAATTTTAAAATTCTCAGAATTCAGATTTTGGACAGTCGTTTTAGCACTACTCGACGCCAAAAATCTAATGGTGTATTCAGATTTGTCTTTCTCTCATTTCTTCTTTCAGTCACGTTTCTAAGTGCCAGTGTAGATGTCCATCTTCATGTGCGAATAGTCTTCTTCTTGTGATTGATGCTGTGAGATCGATGTTTCAGCAAGATTAAGTACTTTGACAACCTTAACTTTAGATAGCCCTTGGTTGTGAGGTATATGATATGTTCATGTACTTCTTCTTTCTGCATTATGTTGTACAGATCCATGATTGATGATTGATGCATGATCTTGTTTATTTCATGTTGTTATGATTCCTTGATTTATGTTATGCAAAATCTTTCTATGTGATGTACTTTCTGCCATAACTCTTTATGTTATGCTTTGAGATCCCTTGTTGTATGTTGGGATACTCTTGTTGTCATCATGCATGTGTGTTTCTTTGACATCCCTTTTGTGCCATGTTGGCGGGATGCGCACCATGCTTGTTTTGTGTCATATTGATAGGAGTCTTTTGATTGAAAGTTCTAGCTATGGAACATCTCTTAGAGCCACTCCTGCGTGAGGGAATTCTTCCTTGTATGATCGAGACATCATCTCTGTGTACATCATCTTTCTTGACAACACATAATGCAGCGGCCTACACCATCTTGACAATCTGCAGCTGTGTTTGTTAATGTTCTTTTTAAAAAGTAATTTTAACACATAATGAAAGTAAAAGGTCTTGGAAAAGTCCTTCTTCACACCGGACCTGGATCAGGGAACAAAAAAGAAAATGCACACGAAAAAGTGTTGTTTCCTATAGGGAACAAAAAAAAAAAACACACAAAAAGGTGTTGTTCCTTATAGGGAACAACAGCTATTCCCTATAGGGAACAACAAAAAAATACACACAAAAAAGTGTTGTTGCTTATAGGGAACAACAGTTGTTCCCTATAGGGAACAACAAAAAAAATACACGCAAAAAAAGTGTTGTTGCTTATAGGGAACAACACTTTTTTTGTGTGTATTTTTATAGCTTATTAAATCAATATGATTCACTATCTAAATAATTGAATCTGGAATAAGCGTAAACCGCATCAAATGACAGTGCTATAAATCATCTAAAGCAGAGATATTTTGTCAATACAAGAAAGCAATAAACAACGAAGGAAATCAAATCACATAAAGCAATAAAACTATCAAATCATCACACTTGTGAGAATAAAAAATATATGGCACAAAGGAAGCAATTAAATCCACCAGAGGCTGGGCCCTTAGCCGCCAGCGAACACCGCTAGTTTACTTCAGATAAGGTGAATGAACAACAAACTCAAATTATATATTAATCATTGAACTTGAGTAACATTACGATATGATCGCGTTATCTTGACAACACAAGTCTGTGATTTAAAATTACAGTTTGAAATAACAAGGATTGATCCCCTTTCCTCCTATCCTATCATATCATATCTCTAATAATCCCTATAATAATCTCCTCTCTCTCTTTAATCTCTGTTCTGATTTAAATGCACAGAGAGAAAAGAGAAGTTACAACCGAGATGATTACAATATGATTCCCATTACAAAATTGGATAGTTCACAACAACAAGATCATATGTGAAATGTCTTTCCATTAGCATTCAACAGGAACAGGTCGAATTTGGTATTGCAACTGGGATAATTTGGAAACCGTCTACAACAACGAATCTAAGAAAAATGTCTTCAGAGAACCTTCTGTTTCTCTTACTATGGATTGAATTTGGGAAAACTAATTTGGTTCATTCTGAACAAAACCCATGTTTCGGATTTTCTAGATTCTTCTCCATTTTCCCGAAACATCGAATACAAAACTGTCACTTCTTATTCCATCGAATTTCTGAGTTAGCACACTTAATGATGAGCTAGAGATCAAATATGCAATATGGAAAATATATTGGAGGTTAAAATGGTGAGTGATGTTACAAAAAAATTATTAATAAACCATCATTGGTAAAATCATGCATAATAATCATCAATTTATTAAAAATAAAGGAGAAGAATAATATTTATCCATAAGAGCATAAATAATTATAAAATGGAATTATATGATAAATCATGATAGATGACGTGATAAATAATGGTATAAATGGATGAAATAAGCGTTAAAGAGTGATAATAATAATGACAAACTAGTGGCCCAACAATGGCCACTAAGGATACCTCAAATCAAAGACACTACTGGGGGGGACATAGTCACAGATAGTACATTGTGTGGGCAGGATACTTGAGTCCTCGACTCAACTGCGATATCCCCGAAGGGATCCCCGATACATAGAATACCCAAAGGAGATGTAAGAAAAGGCATGGTACCTTCATTTACAGTCCGATATTGTCTCGTATTTAGCTCCGCTTTTACTAGAGTGGTCTCGGATAATATGAGTGCAGAAGGATTTCTCTCTTTAATGAAACTAGTTTCGATGTATGATCTTGGGCAGTTAACTCACACTGCCTATCCCAAGGTCCTAGCCTAAACTAATGTGTGTTTACTCTAAAAAGAGTTGTTTATTTATTTTATTAGGTGAATTTTAAATGTACTTTGTTAGAGTCTTTGGTAGGGGTGTTGACGTATGGAGTTATATGGCACTCTGGCTCAAATCAGGGAAAAATAATTCTTGTAAATTTTCACTATCGATGAATAAGATGCTTCTACAAAGGGAGAGTTATTCATACTGTTATCACTTAAAACCACAGTTCACCTATGCCAAAGATTCATATAAAAAAATTTGGTTTAAGTAAATAGGTTTTTAGGTGTGTCACTTTGAAGTTAGATTTTCTAAAGGTATTGATGTGAATCCTTGTAAAAAACCGTTAGATACCCTCCCTCATTATAGTTTAAAGCATGTCTTGTCTTGATTGCATCATTCTGATTTTGCGCAGTTTCACAGCGCGATCTGATTGGCCAATTTAGCTGCGCAATCATTTTTCCACCTTTCAACAGCATATCATCTAGCAGCCATTTCGTAGCGCGGTGTGTCATTTCATAATTGTCTGCGCTACGAAATCGGAGATTCGGGGTTTTTTGCAGCATATTTTCTTGAAATGTCAAATCTCGGGAGATGAGTCATTAGAACCGTTCATATTTTGTCAGTCGATGTCCTCTCCAGGTCATGATAGGATTCATTCCGCCATCAGATTTAGGATCACGCACATGACAATTATTTTCAAAGATCTTATGAGGTATGGTAGTGTCATAATGTTTATTCATGATGCATTAACATGCCTGTTCTATGATGAGCGTTTGAAAAAACGCAAAGAAGCCTGAGTTTTCATTTAAAAGGGGATCATTGCAAGCGAGCCTGCACTCCAAAGCTGAAGCTGTTTTGTAAATTGAAGTTGCTGATTAGTTCTTTGTTTGAAGATATTTTGAGTGAGATGGAGAAAAGAGAACATCGATCCGGAAGATGTCTGAGAACCGAGCCAGAAGGGCTTGATCTTACGCTCAGAGATGAAGGTGTAGCACGATCTTTTAAAGAGGCTGGTTGCTGGAGGTTCTGCGAAAAATTGAAGGGAGGACACACAAAGGTAACTAAAGCCTTTGCATTAAATTTCATTGGCTTGAATTCTAAGGTGTCATTGCTAGAGTTCCCTGTGTCTCCGCAAGCCATTTCTGCTGTCACTGAAATTCCAAGAAGTGGACAAGAATGGTTCAAGAATTTTAAGTTTGGCATGACTCCATGTAAGGAATTTCTGAAGGATCAATATGTAAATGAGGACCTCACTAAAGCGGTGCCAAGGAATTATATAAAAGAACATTATGCTCTACTCCTCACAGCCATCCAGAAATACCTCACATGTGAGGGAAGGTACACCAAAGTTTACTATTATCATTTCAAACTCTTGCTACACTTCACAGGGAAAGCATCAATAGACATCCCTTTTTATTTATTCAGAAGTCTTAGTAAAATGTGCGACAAAGTTCAATTAAAGAAAGACAATTGTGAAACTTCCCTTTTCCACCATGGTTTAATTAAGTTGCTGGTGTTAGATAGCTTGCAAAAAATCGGTAGGGATTGGGACTCTTTCATTTTTGTGTCCGGTTTCAAAAGCAAAACAGGTCTCACCCCATTGCCAGATAGGGAAAAAGAAAGAAGAATTCAAGAACCTACATTGGCTGAGCTTAAGAAGGAGGTTAAAGACCGAAAGAAGCCCAAAACTAAGCCAAGGAAATCAGAGAAACCTGTGGTCATAAAAGAGACACCCAAACCATCCAAGGAGAAAATAAAACACCAGAAAGATGCATCAGGGCCAAGTGGAATTGCACAAGTAACAAGAATCAGAACTAGAAGCCAGCTAAGCAGAGAAAAAGGAAAATCAGTAGCAATGGAAGACAGCCCTATGTCAAAGGCTAGTCTAAAGGATTTGCTAGAGGCAATTGACTTCGAACAAGCCACATCAGTGCAGATTGAGCCTATGCCTATTGACCTAACCCAGTCATCCCCTGATAGCTCCAAAAAATCAAAAGCCTCAAAAAGGCTAAGGTTTGAGGAGGCTGGTAAGGAATTCATGGTCAAACCCCGAAGGCCAATCACCAGGAGACAAATCCAAGCAGCGGAGCAAATCCACAAAGATGAGGTAGCTGCCAAGGTAATGGCAACAAAAGAAATCAGACAATTGCCTAAATTAGAGAAGACAGAGGAAATCAAAAGAACAATATATACCAGAGGACAGGCCAAAGAAATGGGAAAGCAGATAGCTCAAGCAGAAAAAGCAAAGGAAAGCAAAAAGAAGGATATGAAGAAAAAAGTTCCCATTGTCAAGGAAACTAAAACCTCATCTTCAAAAGAGAAATGGGAGGCAGCTGATAAAGAAATGGCTAATTTAGAGAAAGCCATATCAGAAATTGCAGCCATGGAGAACGAACTTGCAAAACTAAAAGCTCAGTTAGGCAAGTTAGCTGCTAAATAAAATTGAAAATGTTTAAGGTCAGATATTGCTCCAAGTTTTTGTTTATTTTTCTTAAGTTCATTAGTTTTTGAGGCATATATAAAAGGAAGACAAATTAGGAATTTTGAAGCCAAGAGCAAAGCTGTAACAGTCACAAAGTAATTGGAAAATTCATTGAAGACTGTAATTTTGGAAAGAACAGCAGTTTCGTAGCGCGCTACGAAACTGCTGTAGGTGACTGTTTTTTAAAGAAAAATGAAATTGATGCTGAGGTCATCAAATTTTGTGAAAGAAGGCTTCGAGGATAGAAAGGAGATCATAAATGGCTGCCAAAGCATTCAAAGAATGACAGATGTAAATTTTGTAGCAAAAAGGTGAAACATTTTGGTTTTTACTAAAGTCTTCATAAAGTTACTTTATGACCGAAATATTAGGGTTTCTGGTAGGGTTACCAGAATTTTGGGTTGAACACCTGTCAATGTCCACAAAGCATCCAGATTATCAGCCATATGGTGTTATGCATGGTCATTAAGGTTATTGAACAGCTTCAAGCACGTTCTTTTGAAAATAAACATGGATTAAAAGCAGGGACCGTGAAAACAGAGTATATATCTTCACCAAATGTTGAGTCAGCAGCACAGTTGGAATCCAAGGCAGCCTGTTCAGTGAATGCTTCTCAAATACATTTCAGCCACTACAGGAAAAGCACAGGTGTCAAAGATCAAGAGAGGATCATGCACACGAGGAGATGGAAATAGAGTTTGAATAGGAATAGGACTCTATATATTAAAAGCACAATACCTCTGTATTTAATAAGTTAGTTAAAATATAGATAAGGTAGTTAATGATAGGTTTTCGAGATCCCCTCATGCTGGAGGAGGAGTCTCAAGTAGCTTAAGTTTTGTTTTCCTATATATAGGAAAAACTCTGATATAAATGTGGTTGTAGATTTTTATCAAAAGACAGAGTTTTCATATTGGCTTATGTAAAGTGTTTTGACAGTAATAGAAAGTACATTGTTTCTTCCCAAGATTCATCTTGTGTTTCAAATGTTCAGAATATATGTGGTTTGGTTTTATTCATCTTGTTTACAGTTCACTAAACATGCAATCACTCTGAATTCATCACTGATGCTCAGACTTCCTGTGTATGTTTTGTTGAGTTGAGGTCCTTCTTGGTGGATGTTTTGAACATTGAGACATTATATGCCTTGGTTTTCATGATTGAGTAGCTACTTGTTTACTGTAGGAATGTATGACTCCATGAGCCCAATGGGAGAAGCCTAATCTTGTCGTTCCAACCAGCTTAAAGTTTATCTACTGTTTAAAGAGTTAGCCATCTTTTCTTGCCTTAAATGCATATCAAAAATCT
>APFE031270800.1:0-11768 GCA_000404065.3 Pinus taeda | reverse complement strand
GTGGATTTGATGTCTGAAGAAACCCAACCACATAAGGAAAGAGAAAACACTGAGAAACCCTAGCCATCACACCAAGCTCATCCTCTTGACATAGTTCCCCTTTCAATCTTTAATTTTATTTTTTAAATAATATATTCTTAACTTACATTTTAATCATTTTTGTATTTGATTCAATGATTGTAAGTTCATAATTAGTGTATTAATTAATTAATTTTTATGGTACAAAATGGGTGAAGTTTATACCTTGTTAAATCTATTTTGTATAAAATCAAAATTTCACAAATATGTTTAGTCAATAAATTTTTTAGATACAAATGACCATGACAATACCACAAGTAATAATGACTATGGATTTTCCTTGTAAGAATCATCACTAGCTTTTGTATGTTTGAAAATCACAAGTTTTCATTATTTTTTTAATCAATATATACTTTTAAAAAATACAAATAATCAGAACATCACAGGTGACTATGAGCATGCATATTATTTTAACCACAATCATTCAATGTAAAATTAAAAATATATCCAAAAAAATAAACATAAAATTTAAAAATTAATTTACAAATGCATGTTTTCTGATGATAGAATTTTATATGTATGTGGTTTTAATTTATGCTATGTATTTTTGTTGTGCTTTTGTTTGCGTGTAATTGTTTGTTTGGGTATAATATTTTTACACATATTTAATATCATATGCAATAATTACTTTTAGAATGAGTAGAACATGTGAATTAACTTATTAATCTTTAAATTGTTTTTAAATTTGATAAAATCTTCTTTTTTCAACATCATTAATGAATTTGAATTTTTATAAGCACCATTATCCAGTGCACAATATTTTTATAAGTGTTTTTAATTACTATGTTTTTATAGTTAGTTACAGGTTGATGTTTTGCGATGATAAAATTTTAAATATTTGTGTTTTTATTTTATGAAATGTATGTGTTTGTTTCTTTATTCTCTTGTTATGTGTATAATTTTAGAACACAAAAAAGTATTTCATTAGAATATCCCATATGGAAGTCCATTGCCCAAATTACTTGATACAAATCACCTCTATGATGATTTACACACATAAAATATAATATGGAAGAATTATAGTCCCAATTAATTGAATGTGTATTAAACTATACATGTTCAAATTAGCAATTAGTTTAACAAAATTTCATTTATTTTTTCAAATGACCAGAACATCATGAATGGTTATGGATTTTTTGTAGGTATCATTATTCAATGCATCTTTGAGAACTATTTTTAACCAATATATATTGTTAATTAGTAACGAATCGATGTTTTGTGATGGTAAAATTTTAGATGTTTGTGTTTTTATTTTATGTAATGTATTGCTTTGTTTCTTTGTGTTTGTATGCCTATAAATTCCTGAACATAAAAAAACTTTGATTAGAATAACTTGATACAAATAAATTATATGATGATTTTAAGAATGCATAGTATCCAATGCAAGAATTACACTTCACATGAATTGAATGCTCACATAGCTTATCTATGCTCAATTTAATAAAAGTTCACTTATTTTGGTAAATTACCATGACATCATGAATGAAAATGTATTTTTTTTTTGTAACCAACACTATTCAATGTTTTTATTTTAAAATTACAATTATTTTAAATTAATATATTCTTATAATTAATTACAATTTTATGTTTTGTGGTAGACTTTCAAATGTTTTTGATTATATATTTTTTTTTGTATATGTTTGTGTTTGTGCATATATAATGGCTTTACACATACATAAACATCGTTTATAACAATTACACTTTAAACGAGTTGAATTTGGGTATTGACTTATTTTATGTGCAAATTGATATTCAATTTAATAACATCCCATTTATTTCAAATAATGATCATAACATTTATCAATTAACATATATTTCAATAATAAAAATAACTATTATATCACAAATGATTATGATGATAAATTTCTTGCAAGCAGAACTACTCAATACATTTATCATAATTTGCAAGAAATTATGTACTTTAGAAATTAATTAGCTAGAAATTGATGCTTTATAATGATATAATGTTAAAATGTGCTTTTTATTTTTTAATATGGGTTTATTTGTTGTGTTATTTTTTCTTTTTTGTGTCATGATTTTACATATACATAATATCATAATATTATACGAAAATGACGAAAAAGTTCAATCTTATATTTTAACTCACTTATGTTCAATTTAATTTTTTTTGCAAATAATTTAATCAAAATATATTTCAAAAATACAAACATGGAGTTGAATTTTTATCCTTTGATTTATATTTGTATTTAATTTAATAAATTCATTTTCAAAGCAAAGACAATTATTTTAAAAAAGTATAACTTTCTTTTTTAAACATGCTAAATATGTCTTTTGAAGGTGCTTATGTTTCCTCTAATTATTGAATTGTAATAAGAATTGGTAAATTTATCTTATGAGCTTCTTAATTGAATATTCAATTGCCCCTAACAAGTCAAAGTGCGTCAAGTGATGTGACATATGACAATGTGAACATTTATTTTTATTCATATACAAGAAAATTTGTCTTTTTGTGTTATGATTCTTGAAAAATTATTAAAGGCTTAAATGTGATATTGGAATTCTAATTCACATGGAATGAGTTACACCCAAGAAGAGGAAAGATAAAAAGTTCCAAAAAAATCTCCTTTTTGCTAGAGTTGAATTGTTGGTTTCGCAGACTACCAAGAAAACACATGATTCAATAAAACGTTTCGTGTGTGAAACTCACTTAAAATGATTGTTGGAGATAAAAGGAGTTGGATAAAATATAAAGCTATATTTGGAAATAATTATTGTACTCATACCCCAAAAGTAGCAAGATGTTGCTAAGGGTGAAGGAAATGTAAATTGGAAAATGACTACTATTTGTTCTCCTGGGAAGCAGGAGTTAGAGCTTAGGGGAAGGTACATGGAAACATAGTTCTTGGTTGGAGGAATGTAATAGCCTTTGATCTATTTCCATCAAGAAAAGCTTAGATAAGTATATTCTAAAAAATAATACACTTGAATGTGTGCAAAGATGCAAGAGGATATTATATAATAAATTAAATAAGCTTTTTTGGATGGGTAAATATATAAGCGTGCACAAAAAATAATACATTTGAATGTGTGCAAAGATGAAAAAGGATATTATGTAATTAATTAAAGAAGCTTGTTTGAATGCATAAATATACAAAACATGCACAATAACCCTTATTCACCTATAAAAATATAGTTTGTTGTAAGCTACTACAGAGAAGAACTATTGCAGGTAAGAGAAATAAATTTATACATAATTTAACTTGTAGAAAAATAAATGTATACCTAGTTTACCTTGCTATAGGTCAAAGCACTAGAATCATATCAATTGGACATGGAACAAGCAACCCTTGGCAAAGAAATATTAGGGCCTAAAGGACAACCTTCTCAAACTCCCATGACAAGGGTTCAATGTGCCTCTTGCCTAATTTTCATATGCTCTTCTTCAATGAAAATGATAGTAATAGTAAAGTATATACAATCATTATTCAGAAACAAAATATGTAGAGTTGACGTGAATATGTAATGTGTGCCCATAGAATATAAATAGAACGAATATTATAGTATTTTAAACTTTTGATGGAATCACTTCATTACACATAGTAACAAGTAAATAGATTGTATACATATTTCTTATGAATAAAAAGAAATATTTACATTGTTGGGGCTATAAGATGGCCAAAACTATTTTCTCATAATTAAATATTATCACTAAAAAAGAGAGGGTAAATCCATTTAATTGAAATTGATATCCATGCATTGTTTCAAGTGTTGGGCCTTTTGGGAAAATCCCTAGCTAGATAATGGTATTGTTTAAACTCAAACAAAATCAAATTTCCTTGGAGCGAGCATCAACCAAAAATTGCAACCGACATTGAAACCCTGTAAAGAGGAAGCATTGGATAAGTATTTGAAGGCCAAAGCATAGGCGAGAAAGCGTGCATGAATTTTTACCCTGAAACAATGTCACAAGATAACTCAAGTTGGTCATAGATTAACCAACACATGCAAGAAAGGAATTCCTTTGTTTGGATTGGAATAACTCTAAATTAATCAAGCAAAGAATGTTATAGAGGGTTTTGACATAAGTAGAGTCTAACCTTAGTAATATAGATGCTATCCTTCAACCCGATACTTTGTTGTAAAGGGAATAACATTAGTATTTTACATATATGTTTGTACAAAGAAAAATTATATCGAGATGAGAATCAAGTTAAATTTTAATCATAGAGTGAAAATTCTAGAAAGGTTGTAAAATATTGCAAGGAATTCCATGTATTATGTTTAGTTCATTTTGAAACCATTGAGAAAAATAGAAATTATGTTGAGATCCTTTGAGGGATGCATAACCAATGTTTGATACATCACAACCACAAAGTTAGAAGTAAAAACATACAATAATATACGAAATATGCAATAATGGTTATACTATAAAAAACATAAGTGAATGTATAGGAACCAAAGACCTTGTGATGGATTACCAAAGGATTTCATCCATACCACATTTTACAAGGAGTATTTTTCTAAGAGTGTGAGATGGACATAAGATTTTCACATACATTGCACATAGAATCACATCATCCCAAAACATCAGTGTTCAATTTTTGAAAATCCTCATTGAGTTTACTATATTAATTATAGTAATGTTCATTCTTTCAACTACATATTTTTGTTGAGAATTCTATGGAACTATGCTATGATGTTGAATCCCATGCTTGTATATATTTTTCCATATTCATTAGAGTACATCATCTTCCATTAACAGTATGAAGAGAGCCAATATGTGATTATGCTTCATATCCAATCCATACATGAAATTCCTTAAAAGTTTTGAAACATTGAGATTTACTTCCCAATAAATACATGTTATGAAAAAAACCCACAAAAAGACATAAAAGATAGATCAACACCTTAGAAATAAGCCTCTTTGAGGGGGAAACCTCCTTTACATTACACATGAAAAATTCTTCGATGATACAATTGACAAGACGTCCTTTCTTTATATAAAATTCTAAGGGGTCATGATATAATCAGATCATACATAACAATATTAATGTAATGCACAATAATAATAATAATGGGTTTCTATGGGGCACAATAATAAAAATATTGGACTACATGGGCACAAAAATATAATAAGGTGGTTGTATTAATAGCAATAATGGGTTACACTAGTAGTATAGGGACCTAATAGTACACCTAAAACATTCCAATGTAATCATCAATACAATTCTTCATACATTTATTTTCATTAGCATAAGGAAAATTCATAAGACCATACAAATTAAAATATATATGTCCAACTTTTCTACATGAATAAACAGACCTTGCTAGCAAATGTGAACAAGGAACTATAGATTTCTTATACTCGTAGAGAATGTCAACAAGGAGAAAGTTATCCAAACAATTATATGAGACAAAGAAGAAGTTAGAAATGATTATGCATGGCTAAAGACCCATACAAATAAGGAAGTGGAAAATCCCACATATATTTAATAGGATACTCAATTAACATATTTAATGCTTAAAGTAGTTAGGTATAACAAAATAAGCGTGTTTAGTTCGCATTATTTGGGAATTAAATCACCCTTGAAGAGGAAGGAGCATGACTAAGTAGAGCGCAAAATGAGATAATATTGACGAATACTCTATGAGCTCTCGGTAGAATAAACAATGTTCCAATGTAAATAAGCCCAGTAATTTTCCACGTAGTAGACAAATTTTTTTGGGGCAATATTTAGAGTGGGTTAATATTCCATGGTTTTTCAAAATAAAAGATAAGAATGTCTGTCAATTTTGACATTATTTTAATTTATTTTCTCAATGTTTATACTTTAAAGCTATTTTAACTTCAAAATCATTAGAACTCTCAATATTTTTAAGAAAATATAATTAAACACTTTATATTATGCATGTTATGGGGTACTAACGTTAGACAAGGTTTATAAGCTTTAAAATAAATTTCCATCCTTGAAATTTTTGCTACTTGATAGAACCCTTCGAGAAGAAAGAAAAAACATGGCGCAATTGTGGAAAATATATAAAAGAATGAAGTGAGTAACAAGGAAGAATAACTTGAGACATTGTTGAAGAAAACTAACATGTGGGGAATAACTAACAAGGAATAAATTTGTGGGTCATTAATGTTTGCATGTTGGGAGCCTCTATGACATAGTAACAATGGAAATCCTCGATGCGAAGGGTGTGTACATTTCATGATATTTTTTCTTTGAAATTATGAAAGACAATTTAGGATGCATAAATGTAGTTATATTACAATTTAGTGAAAGGAAAAATGGATGCTTCTTTTATTCCATTAAAGTTTTTATGCATGTCCAAGTTTATTTCACCTTCATGGCTTCTTTTGATCAAAAGAGAACTACGAAGTTTCTCATTGTACATATATAATAAAAATATGAACATTTTTAGTAGAATAGTTGCAATAGGAGGTGATGTAGGTGTTACCTATCCTAAAAAATGTGTATTGTTGAACAATTATTTCCTTCTTAATGAAAAGTATTATCTTTCAGATTGAGTCTATACCTATTCTATTAGATTTCCATATACTTTAATGTTTTTCCTAAAATATATTTATTCATTTGTCAATAACCATCAAAAAATATATTTTTACATTGTAATATGATTCTCTTCCAAATCACGTGGAAGGTGTTTTTCATATCT
This sequence comes from Pinus taeda, assembly GCA_000404065.3. NCBI lineage: Eukaryota > Viridiplantae > Streptophyta > Pinopsida > Pinales > Pinaceae > Pinus > Pinus taeda. Next base: position 5,051 of record APFE031270800.1, on the reverse strand, counting down.
CACACCCATTCAAAGGGGGATTTTCATGAATAATGAGGCTAGAGAAACATTAATATGTGTATAATGGTGTCAATGTGTTTTGGTTTGTATCCTTTAAATTCCATTCCTAAATAAATAAATGTGAATACATTTGAGATTTGCATAATTTTAATAGAAAAATATCTCATATACTGTACATATAAGTTAAAATCTGTGAAGCCATTGCATTGAACTCAACAACACCTTAGATTTCAAAACAAAGCCTCAACATTTAACTTAGAATTGAGTAGAAAAAATGAAGACAAAAACAAAACAACAAAAATATTAAAAGAAATCATATTACAAATATATATATTTATGTATATAAATATAAATATTAGTGATTAGAAAAATAGGAATGCATAATTTACAAATCTGAAATGCATATAAATAAATCTGTGAAATCATATTCATGATTCTTTAATTTTGTTATGTTGATACTGTGTATCCCTTGATAGGATTTCTATAATTTTAATTTAATTATGAACAATAAATAGGTTGATGCTAGAGATTCAATAATCAATAATTAATATTTTTAATATTACGCATTAATAGAAGGTTAAGAATTATTTAAAATGTAATTATGATCTCCATTCCTCCTGAATTTAATAAAAAAATTATTTCCAAATTAATTTAAAATATACCATATATAGAATATGACTATAAAATGATTTATTTCTTTTATTATAACTATTGTGACCATATAATCAAATGGATTGAAAAATTTCTATAGCCACCAATCTATGATAAGAATCAAAACACTAACCAAATTATACATATTTCATTAACGAGATTTAAAATATTATAAAAGTTAACTAAACTATATATTTATTATTGTTATTATTATTGGAGTTATTAAAAATATGTTTATCCATGTAGTTTCACCTCACTATTTTTATGGAAATCCTTTAATTGGAAACAAGTCTTCTTACATTACCATGGCCTAGAAATACCACATTCCCAATATGATGTGCTGATATGCCATTTTCTTAAATTAATTAATTTGAGATAATTTAATTAATAGAGTATACCTAATTTTGGTACAAATCTTATCAATGATATGTCAATATTACAATGAATACTCCAACATGTTCCATGGGGTTTAAATATCTACGATCAGCCTAATAATTAAATTATAACTATGGAAGATTTATTATTACTATTGAGCATAATTATAGGAATATCTATTTTGTAATTTATTTCCAATTGAAGTTAAAAGAAAATATTAACATAAAATTAAGACAAACAAGGGAAGCCATATAAATCAAATGGATGGAAGTGAAAACAAAATTCAATCCATGATAACCATCAAAATGGGTACCCTATTATTCCTATCACATTTCATAGCTTAAAAAAGCAATATAAATTAACTAAATTATAATTTTATTACAAATTATATTTTGGTTATTTATAAAAATAAATAAACTTGCATGCATATTTCAACAACAACAAGAAATCTTAGTGGAAAATTTTAGCAGTGAAATATGTCAATATTGCTATGAATGTTCAAACATATTACATGGGGTTTAAATATATTCCATAAACCTAAGAATTAACTTATAACTATGACGATTAGCATAATTACCGTATTATATACTAATTATTGGACTGCAAAAGGTGGATCATTAATCCTTATTGGAATGTTTATATTTTGTTGTTCTATTTCCTAGTTATAACGTTCCAACCAAATCCCCATTTCATGTTTTTCTCTTTATAGATTAATATTGTTACTATCCAACTTAATATGTCATCAAACCTAGAATGCTTGGATGAAACTTTGTCACTATCAGTTTGCTTGGATCGGGTTTTATCTTGATCATCATTTTCTTCTATAATTGTAACATGGGGTGAATCAAAAGTCAAGTCGATATTGAAGATATTTTTATTCCTGTTGTGTTTAGTCGACTATCCTTCGTCCTCTGCCTATGGTGAGCTTCCTTCTATGTTGAGTTTGTCTAGAGTCGATTTTTTATGTTCCTGTGTTTGTTGAACTACCATCATTTTCTATAGTCATCCTTCAATGAATACATATTTTACATGTCCAAGAAACTGCAAGACGTGAGGCCCAATAGATTATTCTAGAAATTGTTCTAATTATTTAGGCTTCTTTTCTTTTCTACCCTTTATAGCGTATCCTCAAAAATATTTCATGTGATTGAGTGTAGATTCTATTGTTATTGTGGGTCTTCTAGTTGAATACCTAGAAATATTTCATTCCCATTTATTGTATATGTTTATGTCCCTGTTGTTTTCCAACTCCGTGAGTCTTCGCTTGCAATATTCTTATGATATTATGTCGCAGGTACTATGAGGTCAAATTCAAATGGTTGTGTCTAACTATGCTTCCCTTTCTTCTTCTTGTTCAGAATCTAGAAGGATTAAAAGTATATCCCCTTGTTTTTCTTGAGCTTGTGGTGGAATTGCATTATGTTAGATTATTAACTGATCATATATACATTTGGTCAATTGTAGGTTGATACAGAATATCTTTCCGGACTACATCTAAAGAGTCAACATGCCAAACTTAAATTATTTGTAGCGACAATTGAATCTGCGATGAGGAAGGAAACATTTTTTGTATGTGTTGAGGTACTCTCCATCTATTGGAAGATTTTTAAATATTTCTGGAGGAGAAACTAGTGAATTTTGTTTCATGTCTATCCAAATTACTAAAGAAGGGAACCAAATGGACTTATTAAAATTTTCACATTCATACCGGTTCATATTCAGCATGTCACCAACGTGTTTTTCCTATTTGTATATTTTTGTCGTCATGATAATTTGACTAATTTATGGTAGAATATTGAGTTTAATGTTAGAGACTCTACCTATTCATGAAAAATGACTCTCTCTCATTAGTAAAAATTTAGAAATAAGAAAAAAAAATGAGATATCAAAAACTTAATTCAACAATACATGTATTTAACAGAATAATATAAACATGAATAAATAAGAACCCAATAATCAATATTTATTATTCGTATTGCATTGAATAGTGGAAATAGGAAAAAACCATATAAAAATACGCAATTTTGAAATTTTGAAATTTTATAATTTTGAAATACATATAACTAAAAGTGGGTTTTGGATCAATATCGATAGTCAAAACCATTACCATATGTTGTCTCAAGAAAGGTGATTTTTGGGTTAATATAGATAATCAAAATATCATCTCCAAAATACACAACATTTACTATATTCCTTTCTTATGTGAGTGCATTTGGAGTTGCACTTCATTCAACTTTATCACTATGTTATGCCACTTGAAGTACATAAAATCTATCATCTTAATGATAGTTAATGTGTTAGATATTAAAATTAATGTGTGTTGTAAAATTTCAAGAATTATAATGTCAAGATTGTGAAGTGTACTAGGGGTCATAGTCTCTAGAATTCATTGTGTTTTAAAGCTCATAGTGCACTATGGTTTAATTAATTTTAGAGTTAGTCCCTTAATAATTATAAGTGTCATTCTTTTTTAATAGTAATAGTGGTTAGAGGTTGCATTATGGAAGGGTTTGTAATTATCTATGAGTATGAGTGATCATAGTAAATTAGCTGTTATGGGTCATATTAGTGTTTTGACATTCATAATGGTTTTAGGTTAAGGGGCACATATTGTATGAGATATTATAGTGGTCAAAGGTTACATTAAATAAGGGGAACCATTTTGTGGGGGTTAATATATAGTTCAATATATAGAAATATCTAATAATAAATTCATTATAATTAGTGAATTTAAGGATACATATATTAATATATATTTTTATAGATCAAAATATTATGGGTAACTAATAACTAATGTGCCTTTCCTTATGATTGCCCTCATTGTTTTAATCCAATAATAATTGGTTGTACTTAAAAGACCTTTAGCTATTTAGTAGCTAGATTTTTGATACTCCTACTATTTGCATGACCTTAAAAATATTGAAAAATTAAGTTCTTTCAACAATTTGAAATGAATTTTTTTATGATTATTTTTCATTCAAATTATCCACCTATAAATCATTTAAAATAAAATATAAATTAATTATTTTTTAATTACCAATAACGAAAATTGTTAATCCATATGACTTTAATAAAAATGAATATTAACCTATATGATTTTATTTATTAGTTAAAAAATTTATTAACATATAATGACCCATGGCAAGTAGACTATCATGGCATGGAGTTGAAAATGGCAAATTCCAGTTACTTCGTTCTAATTTCCTATAGCCCACGCTCAACCCTGCCACCATCTCTTATGTTCTTCATTCCACTAAATTATATGCAATTTTATTGAATTGTTTAAAATCCACACGTCATAGTCTTATTAGGCTTGTTGTGGAGCTTTTGAATTTTCTGACAACTCGGAGGTGATGAGTAACGACGGACCTTGCCGAAATTCTGGGGCTGGAGTAATTCGATTAACGAATTCAGAAAAAGCCATCCGTTGTGGTCCTGACTCAATTCATCGGGAGGAAGATAAGATAATGATTTTGTGTTTTGACTTTATCCGTTGGGAGAGCGTGGAGTAGAGTAAACATTTATTTACGTATGAGTAAAAGTAGAGAGGATATATGTAAACATTTATTTACACTTTTGTCAACGTCCAGCACCTCACCCTGTCGGTCATTGTTGGTAAAGTGAATTCATTTTTAACATTTAGTTGTCTCTCTATCTCACCTTGTTAGTTAGTTATTCGTTTTAACATTTAATTATGTATGTGTGGAGTAGAGTAAACATTTATTTACGTATGAGTAAAAGTAGAGAGGATATATGTAAACATTTATTTACACTTTTGTCAAGGTCCAGCACCTCACCCTGTCGGTCATTGTTGGTAAAGTGAATTCATTTTTAACATTTAGTTGTCTCTCTATCTCACCTTGTTAGTTAGTTATTCGTTTTAACATTTAATTATGTATGTGTTTTATCTCTTTTGTTTTTGTTGGAAACATGAATTCGTATTAACATCTATTTAATTATTATTTATAAGGTTGTTGTATAAAATGTTAGATAAATTATTGTCAATTTTGTATATAGAAATATAT
>APFE031270793.1:0-10955 GCA_000404065.3 Pinus taeda | reverse complement strand
TTTTTTTTTCTTTGTAACATTTAATTCTATTAACTGGAAAATGAAATATTTTTACATAAGGTGGTGGCTGCAAGGGCAGGAGCCCGCAAGCCTTTCACATTACAAAACTACCCCATTACTGTAGAAACGGGGAGATTCAAAAACATATAGCCAATTATGTTGGCTTTACAAGCATATCGAGAGAGATGAACAGAAAGATAAGCAAAGAAACAGAACTGAGAACCTAGGTCCATGAACCGAACAGACGCTGCGGCGAGGAGAGACCCAAAACTAGGATCGATGTTGTCAAGCTGAGTTCTGGGAAAAATTCCTGGGCAGTACTTTCGGAGCATCCACCAGAGAGCCAAAAAGAACAAACCAAAGTGTTAATTATTCATTTTTTTCCTCGTCCCCCTGTGTCTCCTCGGCCTTCAGACACGCGTCATCCTGATTGAGTAGTTCTTTATCACCCAACACGTTGCCCTCCTGCACCTTGTCGGTGGTTCCAGCATCGGTTTCAATTTCAAAATTATCACAGTCCACCAGGGGAGGGATTAAGGGTGGCGAATCGACCTGGATAACCAGTTCAGTCTCCCTTTTAACATCCATGGCATTCTTGGAAGAGGAGCGCTCACTACTGTGAGAAGAATTGGGGTTAATGCATGAGAGAGGGGCGACCTGGTTAACTTCTTCAGACATGAGGATGGTAATATGGGCGGAAATCAAAGGGCGAATCAGGTTACTCTGGAATTTGAAATGAGTGGACTGAAAGGCACTGTTGGGAATCAGATGGCAAGAAGGATTGTTGGGAGGAGGATCCTCAGGGGAGGAAGAGAGGTTAATGGTTGTGAGCAACGGGTTGGGCTGAGGGCGAGCGGAGGGATGCTTGCTGCTGCCAGGTCGTTCACCCGAGCGGGTACGCTTCCCTGGACGCTTCATTATGCTAACAGTCACCGAAAACCAAAAAGAACAGATACTAAACCCAGAAGAATGCCTCAGATGAATCGTAGGCTGGAGCGAATAAACAGAGGAAGCACAAAACTGAGAGACAGCACAAATGTAACTGATGTTACAGTGAATAAAGCACTTACCCCAGGCCACCGAAGGATTTCCGCTGTGCATCACGCAGGAAGTATGGAGGTGTTGCAAATTCAAGCCTGAACAGGCTCGGATTTCACCTCTGAAACTGGAATCCTTCTCACCTTCGCATTCTATCCTCAGAACAAACTGAACACCATACTCCTGAACCGACGAAGTGGAAATAACAACTGGGAACTCCATGTAAATACCCCACAGCAGGCGGCTTTGGGCTTCGGCCTTCATTAATGGCGCCGGCCTGCTCCGGCCTACGGCCATAAAAACATTCCTCCCTCCATCAGACGAGACCTGGGGCTCCACGCTGTGGAGCAGGTGGCGGTACGAGGGCGGTTTAATTTGCATGAATGCCATTTATGGCAGGGGGATCACCCGGATCCGGGAGTGCTTCTTCGGGCTCAGGTTTTTCCTCCTGCACCAGATTGTTGAAATCAAGCAGTTGGGAATCCAATAAGAGGTTTGCTGGAGCTCCAACCAGAAGAGGTCGACCACAGTCCTCTCCCAAGTTAGCAAGAAAGTCCGCAACTTTGTTCCCATCTCTTCTAAAGTGAGTGAAGGAGATCACCCTATTACAACTGATCCATCACTCCATATGCAATAGTCGTTGAGCGATTCTCCAACTATTGCAAATTTTGGAAGAAGGGGAGCCCTGGAGAATCTGCGTAGCCATTTGAATGAGGATTTGAGAATCTCCCTCAATGATGAGCGGAAAAAGGTTCCTGTCTTGTGCAATTTGGAGCCCTTGCCAAAGACCTTCCAACTCAGCAGAATTGTTGGTATCCCAACCATGATATCCCAAGAAGATTATGATATTGTTCCCTTTGTGATCTCTGATGATTCCTCTGAATCTTGAGTTCCCAGGATTACCCTTGGACGCCCCATCGAAATTGAATTTATACAGATCTTTTGGCGGAGAAGACCACTTCACCAGAGGTGAACCTTTAGGGGGCCTTATTCCTTTGACTAACTGGTCTTGCTTTCTGTGGAATTCCCAATTGTTCCAGATTGATTTTTCCTGAGGGAGAGTGGGGAGATCCTCCTCATACCAAGTTTTTAGAGAGATGGTTTCTTGAAGGTTTTGCTTTATGTTTGTCCATATCTCATCCAGAGATTTGAATTGGTCTTTGAATATTCTGTCGTTTCTCTCTTTCCAAATAGTCCAAGTTACAAAGCCTGGGATGAGCTTCCACATGTAATTGAGTAACTTGCTTTGATAGGGGTGGGGGTCCCAGTTGCATATAGTAGCCATTATGTCTCCATCCACTCCTGCCTCTTTCTGACAACGAAAATTTATTTTTTGCCAGAGCTTATATGCTAATGGGCAGTGATACCAGAGGTGTTCGATTATCTCTTCTTCTTTTTTGCAATTAAAGCATATGGAGGGGCCAATGAAATTTATTTTCCTCAGGTTATCCCAAGTTAGAACCCTTTTGTGGCAGAGAAGCCAAAGAAAGGTGGAGATTTTCGGCCAGATAGAAGGATCCCATATCTTGCTCCATATCTTATCGGGCCTGGAATGATCTTTAATGAGTAAATTGTAAGCCTCTCTAGTGGAATAAGTGCCTCTTTCTTCATAACCCCATCTGAGAACGTCTTTTCCCTCTGAATATTGTATTTTCCTCTTTGCTAGTTCGATGTCCAGAGTTTGTTGTTCTTGTATAGTCCCACAAGCTATAATCTGAGAAGCTTTGTGCCATTCTCTGTAGTCTTGTTGTACAGTGATGCTCCAGAAATTTCCAACCTTGATTGGGGGATGAATATCCTGTTCCACGGGTACAATATTCGGGAATAAGTCTCTTAGTTTGGGTGACTGTTGCCAAGAGGTGTCCCAAAATCGAGCCTGGTCTCCGCTTTTTACCTCCCAAAAACTGTGCTGCTGAATGAGGTTCCTATGAAGTTTTGCCGAATTCCAAATAATTGAACCATTGCACATCTAAGATATTCTTATAAGTTCCTCTCTAGGACAGTTTCCCACATATTTGGCTGTCCATAAAGTAGCCCAAGTAGTGAGAGGGCCCAAGAGCCATCTCCACCAGATACGAGCTCCCATGACCGCATTGTTGTGAGTGGGATCTCGTAAACCAATGCCTCCTCCTTTTTTGGGAAGACATGCAGTCTCCCATTTTGACGAGTGCCCATTTGCGGTGAAGTCCACTGCTGCCCCACAGAAATGGCCTCTGGATAACTTTGAGCTCTTTGAGAACCCATTTCAGGGCTGCAAGAATGGAAAAAAGGTAAAGGGGCATGGCTTGAAGGATGGCTTTGATCAGGACAAGACGGCTTGCCATGTTGAGGGATATATGGGTCCAAGAGGAAAGTTTGGCTTCCAGCTTGTCTAAGAGAGATTTCCAAGCTGAATGCTTCAAGTTGGAGGCAATGAGGGGGGCTCCTAGATACGTAGAGGGAAGCTTGGCTGAGGAGAATTTGAGGATCCGTAAAATGGCTGACTGGATAACAGAGGGGGTGTGAAAAAAGAAGGCTTGAGACTTGGACTGATTGATGGCTGTCCCAGAGGCTTCTAAAAAGTCAGCTAAAAGAGAATTGAGATGCCTAGCCTCCTGGACAGAGGAGTGCCCATAAAGCATGGTGTCATCCACAAATTGCTGGTGAGTGACTGCAGGGGTATTGTGGAATGAGAGACCTTTGAGGCGATTAGCTTGCTGAGCATGCTTGATACTTCGCCCAAGACATTCCGCCGCAATGATAAAGAGGAAAGGGGAGAGGGGATCCCCTTTCCTGATGCCCCGGGAAGGATGAAAGGTTTCGAAGGGAATGCCATTGATTAGAACCGAGAAGAAGGAGGATGTTAAGAGGCTCATAATCCAGCGAACCCAGGAAGCATTGAAACCAAAAGCCAGTAGAATCTTTTCCATGTAATTCCAACTGAGGCTATCAAAAGCTTTTGAGAGGTCGAGTTTAAGAAGCATACCTGGCTTTTTGGAGATCTTCAAGGAGTGGATTATTTCATGCGTGAGGATGATACCATCCATTATCTGTCTCCCTTCCACGTATCCAGACTGTTCCGGCGAGATGATCAGGGGAAGCAGAAGCTTTAGTCTTGTGGCTATAATTTTTGAGATTATTTTGTAAATAATATTACAGAGAGCAATCGGTATGAATTTGTCTGGTTTACAAGGCTTCTCAACCTTAGGAATCAGGGCTATGAAGGTGGCATTTATTCCTGGAAACATCCATCGAAGAGAGCGTGACTCTTCCACTACCTGCCATACCTCATTCTTGATGAGGTCCCAGAAGTGATGGAAAAAATTAGAGGTAAAACCATCCCGACCTGGAGCTTTGCCGGCTTTTAGTTGTTTAACTGTAGATTCCACTTCTTGAAGCTCGACCGGTTTGAGGAGCATTTGATTATGCTCATCAGATATGAGTTTGGGAATTTTGCTGGTGATATTTTGAATGGCCTGAGAACGGTCATTGATTGGTTCTTTGTGCACCTGCTTGAAGTGATTGAGGAGTTCGGCCTCGATCTCTTCATGTTTTTCAAGTTTAGCTCCTTGCTCATTTTGAATGTGAGTAATATTATTATGCATTCTGCGTTGGATTGTGGTGTTATGAACGAATTTGGTGTTTTTTTCACCCTCTTTCAGCCACCGAATTCTTGATTTTTGCTTCCATAACATTTCTTCCTGTTTTTCTTTTTCCATAAGTTCCCTTTCAAGAGTTTTTCCTGTTCAGCTAGATCATCAGATCTGCCCAGAGTAATGATTTTTTGCTGCAGTTTCTTCATATCCTGTTCAATATTTGCTTTCCCGTGAAGAATATTGCCAAATGTAGTTCTATTCCAATATTTGATTTTGCCTTTGAGGTGCTTGAGTTTTTGTTGAAATTGGAACATTTTGGAACCTGGAGGAGGATGAAAGCTTTTCCATTCTGTATTAATGAATTGATGGAAGTCAGGATGGGTCAGCCAGAAGGCTTCAAAGCGAAAAGGTCTGCGGATATTGTTCCCCGGTCGAGACCAATGGAGTGAGATGGGCCAGTGATCGGAACCAGTAAAGGGCAAGATAGAAGCAGCAAAATCCCCTCCTAGATGAATGGCATTATCTGAGAGAATAAATCTATCCAACCGAGATGCAATTTGGAAGTTTCCGGCCTATTTGTTATTCCATGTGAAAATGCCATTATTGAAGGGGAGATCAATGAGCCAGTTATTTTGAATAAAGTCCATCAAGAGTGTTCCATCCTGAGAACTTCTGCCCCTACCTCCTCTTCGTTCATCCATTCTTGTGATCATGTTAAAATCTCCACCTGCAATCCAAAGAGGGAGTGGTCTGTTTTGATTAAGTGCCGATATGGAGTTGAGGATCCTTTCTTTTTGATGAGTTTCCTGTGGGAAGTAAACATTGGTTAGGAGTCCATATTGTTTTGTTCATAAAATGTGAAAAGTAGCTTGGAGAAAGTTCTTGTGCGCATGAAAGTTAGTGAGCTCCACAGCTCTGGAATCCCATATGATTGCAATGCCTCCTGAGGCTCCATTTGAATCAACTGTTGTATTATGACTTCCCTGCCAAAATTTATTAGCTAGCTTGTCCAACACTATGGTGTCACACTTTGTTTCTTGCAAGAAGATAACCTGAGGGTTTTCTTGCTTTATCATGTTTTTGAGTAAACGGGTTTTCCTGGGACCGTTAAGCCCTCTGATATTCCAAGAAATTAACTTCATTGGGAAAGATTGATATCGGGACTAAAGTACTTAGTTAGCTTGGCATATCTGCCAGAATCCACTAAGATTTTCCCTACCTTAATTGTTCTTTGGAGGACAGTTTTCCTACCTCGCTTTTTGATGTCCTTGGAAATGAGTCGCCGGTCCCAAGAGCTGCCTGTTTGGATTCCTAAAGATTTCTGCCTTTGAGCTCTTGATAAAACCTCTTCCAAGTTTTTTAGTTGTCCTGTTGGAATGTTGTCAAAATTGTTGGTGGTGCATGCCTTTTCCAGGCCCAGGAGATCCAGATCCCCTATATCTATTGTGTCTGTTTCTTCATCCATAAAGTGAGAGTAATCTTGTTCTTCCATTGGTTCTTCTTCTGTACAGATAGCCGATAGTGGATTCTCCATTGGTTTATCTTGGGTGTTCCATGCCACATCCTTTTGTTCTGTTGAGGTCGAAGCTTCCTTACCCTTAGTATTTGATTGAACCCTGGTGGATCCTCCTTTTTTGCTATTGTCATCGTTCTTAGGTGTTGTTTCTGACAAGTTCATTTGAGTTTCAGATTGATCTACTAGGGCATCAAATTTGTTGCTGGTGGATGGCTTTGGTTGGCTAGATTGCGTTGCTTTTGGTTTCGGGGCTTGCTTGTTGTTTTCCCTTCGGCGACTTGCTACCTTGATGAATCCAGATCCATATGAGACTTCCTGATCCAAAGCAGGGGAGGGTTTCTGATTTAAAGGGAAATCTCTGAATAAGTGCCCAAGGGCATGGCATCTTCGACAACGAAACGGCACATGTTCATAGTCAATCATTTGTAACCAATTCTTATCAAAGTGAGAGAGGTTTACCGCATCTGGAAGAGCTTGGTTGAGATCCATATAAACACAAATTCTAGCATAAGATGTGTATTTACCTGTCTTCGTTTCTTCGGCTGATTTGACAAACTCACCCAGAGTGTTTCCTATTGCTTTCAGAGAGTCTTCCTCCCAAAATTCGTTAGGAAGTGAATACAGGCCGATCCACAACGGAGCCCAGCTGAGATCGACCGTGTCAGAGTTGAAGCGCTCTACCCAACCTTTGAGAAATAATCCAGCCGCATTGAAGAAGTAAGGGCCGCCATCCAGGACCCTGTTTCGATCCTCCAAGTAGTTGAAGATAGCTGTGAAAAAGCCTTTCGGTCCTAGCTGCAAGGTAATGTGCCCTTTTGGGTGCCATTTCACGTTTATCCAGCTTCGCAGTGCTCTTTCGGTCGGCCACATCCCAATGAACTTCCCTATGAGAGCATGGTCTGACATGAACTGTATTCTTGCTTCAATACGATGTCCAGGAAGTTCAACTCGTGGTCGAATCGCTGCAACTGGTTTGCATGTCGTTGAATGAACCTCGCGCACTTTGTCACCGTTCTGGTTTTTGTTTTCCTTTTCTGCCAGGTTCTCAGGCATTTCAATGTCGTCTTGCAGGGGAGGTTCTTCACCTCCCCCCGACTGGGGTTCCATACGGAGTGTACCCACCGTCTAAAGAACGAAGATCTAGTTCCGTCCTTGACCACTGACTACAGCAGAAGGATCAGGCCTGCCATTACTGCAGGTGCAGAGGGACAGAACCTACGCTTGTCACAGGTGCTCAAACCCTAGCGGTCGCCATCAATCTCCAGCTCCATTTTTTCCTAGATGACATCATGGTGGTTTAATATTTATGTAACAAGGAAGCTTATTTCACAAATAAGTAATTATTAATTCTTTAATCAATTTTAATTTTATATTATTTAACCAATTGATTCTTTAATTAACTAAGAGAGAGTAAGAAATTAAGGAAGGGGTAAGGGACAAACCTGATGTTTCTTGACTTGTTAAGTAGGTTGAATTAGAATTTGTCTATTGTCATGTTTTTTGTTTGTTGTTGTTTACTTGTTTCACGTGCTTGAAGAAGGAAGCGAGAGATAGCTGAAGCGAGCAGGCAAGGACATCATGAAACAGGATAAGAAGACTAAAAGGTAGGCCCTCTTAATTGGTTCTAACCTAAGGAAATCTTCCATAGAATGTATCTGTTGTGGCTATACCCATTACTGGGCTACAGGAATTCATCGTGTCCTCACTTATAATTTTGTTTCACCACACATTAGTGACTTCACTGGGGATCCCAATCCTTTTGTTTGTCTTGGATTTCATGATTTCGTGAGAACTTTTCTAGTTCCACTTTTTCCCTTTGGTTCTATTTCTTTTCTCTTGCTTACTAGTCTGAGTCTAAAATTCATAGTAGTAGATCTGGTCCCTGTTTCAAAAAAAAATTATTATTTCCTTAGCTCCCTTGATCAATGCGCTTAATTTGCTGACAGTCACGCTGATCAGCGCAAGTTGCTAAGAAACAATCATACCGACTAGCATTTGGTGCTTATTATTAGTTAGGAAGTCACCTTGATGCTTGTAAGTGAAGATTAGGGCTTGACCCCAATCTTGGTCAGTGTGTTCTGCTCTTGTGATTTTAACCCAGTAAGCCTTTTGGACCATTTTCTCTCTAACTAGAAAGCTTCATTTAGCTTGCTTTGTGTGCTTGCTTGGTTTAGCCCACCCTTTGATGTGTTAAGTCTATCCCTATGTGAAGTTTTGTTTTTATTTTTTCTTTGAATCCCTCGATCGATGCTATTGTTGGCCAAAAAGTCGGACCAATCAACCATCAATGCTATTTGTAGTACTCGTTAGTCATGCCGATCGGCGCTAATTTTGGCCCAAAAGCTGCTCTGGTCTTAGGGGTAAGAAAAAATCATAATTTCTCTCATTCCAGTGCCAGTGTGTCTTAACCCTAAAACTCTCTTCTTCCTCCAAGAAGTGACTAGGATGCTTTGTTTTCAATTGAATGAGTGAAAGAGCCTCATTTGTTCTCTTATTTCGAGTGTCTCTATTATCTTTCCAAGCATAGATTACATTTCTTGGTTTCTTGATTGAAGCATTTATGTGTTTGGTTTGTTTGATTCAGGGAAGAAGTTGTTTTTGGTTTCATTCATCATGCTTTGGATTTGATTAATGAATTTTGAAAATTTTCATTTAAAGTGCTTTATGTGAAAGACTCATATAGCTGCATGTAAGATTTTTGTCAGATGACAATGGTAGCGCCTTGAAATTAAGACCTAATTCAAGATCAACTATTAAAATTTATTGAATTAACCTAAGGAAGCATTGAAACTTAATGCTCACATTTAGTGGTCTAAGCTAGAGATGTGTTCCAACGTCTTCAAACCTAGCAGTTGTCATTCGCTTCGGCACTAGACAATGCTAGTACATACTTTTGCTCCATGTACCATCGTGTATATGAAGGGATACCTCACTAGGTCTCTAATCATTTATCCATAGGAAGTCGAATCTGCTACCTTGTAAACATGATACACTGAACACAGTATTCGAGGAGATTGCCTGCCCATACTTCTCGATTTTCCAAGAGGTATTCTGAAATTCATGGTTACTGGGTAATCCTTTTTACCTAGATCATCCTGAGTAGTCATTTTATCTTTTTGAGTCTTTAAAAATAAAATATCATCCGAGTGCTTGTCCTTTCAAGCTCGTTAATTCTGAAAGCGACAAGAGTCACCTTTCATCCTTTTCTCGACTCTTAAAATATGAAAAGGAAAAGTTTTGTTTCAGTGTCTTAAAATTAACTGCCCATGAAATATTCGTATTTAAAGTTATCTTCCTTAGTGTTTCTTTAAAAGTTCATTCCAATGGAAACATTCCCAGAGTCCACCAACAAAGGGTTCCCCTCGGATGGGAATCTTTGTCCTTTTCCTTCTTTTGGAAACGCTAGTGCTCCTTATATGGCAACATTATCCCTTCCTATGTTAACCATTGATCTGCCTGTCTAGTTTTTTTCGACCTTGGTGGTCGCGAGCGTCTCGACTCATGTCCAAATGTCTCCTTCATTTGAATTACATCATGGTGATTCTAAGGTTTACCCCTCACCTTCTTCTCCCATTTCTTCACCCTCCTCTTCTACTTCACCTAGTGAGAGTTTTAAATCTAGTAACTAGGAGGCTGAGAAGAAGAAGAAGAAGGTAAAGAAGAAGAAGTCAAATAAGAAAGAGGCCAATTTTGCGGCTATTACTCCAAATTCACTTCCTATCAACTGTTGTGGCCACCAACAACCCCCCTCCTTATTTAGTATTATTGTTAATACTAAATAAAGGGGGACCCTTAGTTATTAAATCCAAAAAAGTTAAAGTAGCATTTACATTTCTTTTTCGCAAATAAAGTTACCATCATAAGCTTAGGAAGCCCCCTTGGAAACTTTTAGAATCTAAGTTTATGATAAGGTAAAAATTATCTTATCAAGGGAAATCACATTACAAGAAAATAGCGGGATGCCACCTCACGAACACAATCCCAATATTCATGAGATAACAATAACGACCAAATATCGCATCGCATTCAGCATAACTTACTTAAAACACTTCAAAAAATCTGCTAATGTGCGATGCCGTCGATCGCAAGATCGCATCTCGCAAGGAATAGGTTAACAAAATTTGTCATACAATATTCCTGCAATCTGCAATATTGCGATATTGTGAAATTGTGATTCTGTGATTCTATGATATTGCGATCTATGATATTGCAATATTGCGATCTGCGATATTGCGATATTGCGACATTGTGATTTTGCGATTTTGCGATTTTGCGATTTTGCGATTTTGTGATTTCCCGATTTGCGATGTTGCGGTAGCAAATCGCAAAATCGCTCCATCGCAAATCTTTTGAGCTCATTATTCACGAAAAGTAGTTTTCCTAAGCTGACACATGGTAATGTGCTTTAAATGCTAATAAAAGAGTTAGCTGTCAGTTATTAATAGAATATGGGTGCGTGCTCTTCAAAGAACATTTCACGTAAGGTGGTATATTTGGTATGTCTGCAGCATTTAAAAGTTTCCCATTACCCTTCCTTGTCATTCAATTTAACCTCACTTGTGAATTGTAGGCACGGAGAGCAGAGGACTATACAAAATAATACGTAGGCTGAAATGGGAAAGAAAAGCAAAGCCCCGAGCTCCGAAGAAGAGAAAATGGCGCCTTTGTATACAAACACAGCTTGCAACAAAGATGCGGGAATAGCGATGTGGGAAGGCATGTATAACATACTCGAAGAGGAGAATCCCAGGGTAATGGAGGTTACAGATGTCGCAGGATCACAAAGCTCTTCTGAGGCATCCCTCGCAGAGCTAGCTTGCTCATTT